>CM067316.1:57511887-57569184 GCA_034231615.1 Meghimatium bilineatum
AAAAACTCAGAAAAAACGCACATTTTAAAGGATTCGAACCCACGACCTCATGAGCACAAAGCGAACAGCTTAACCGGAAATCACAGGACGGAGTAAAATATGAGAAACCTAAGTACAATAAAAATCAATCCTCCTTCGCTTCAACCTCCATTTCACAGACGGCATGACAGGTGAATGAATTATCAATGAAATATTACTGACACAAATTAAAATGTTCTCTTTCTATACTAACTTGAGCTTGCTGTAAGCAACTAAACACCTATGCGAAAAGACTCTCAGTGAAGACACACCTATTCTCCTTTTTTTCATTTTTGACCTGATATTTTTTAGACAACTTAAAGAAATCATTATAGTGTCAGTATTTGATCCGTGCACAGCTTACCAACCTCTCTCGATGGCTCTAGAAACCACTGGTGTGATTATGGTAAACGTCATCCTCGTTGTCAACCCTGCATGAATGAACAATGAACGCAACGGTTGTACCTGCTCACCGTTACACCAACCATCAATCAATGGATTATGAGCTTTACATCGTTCGGAGTTGGTATCCATATACTCTTTCACCCTTCTCGGTACCACAGCCACTGATACCTGTGTCATCAACAAAGATGTGAGTCCCCAAGTCCTCTCGCAGTTTCAGTTGTTGAAGAGAGTGGAGCAGGATTTCTTGTCTAGTGGGATCTATCTCGTAATTGCAGAATGTGTCTTCTAGTAACTTAACTGACAACTGCGTTTGGGATGGGGGGGGGGCGTGTGAGTTTGTTTGAATAATATCGCGCCCGTGTGTTGCCTAGGCCCGAAAGGGGAGCAAAGAATAGCAACACTGTTTACCTTCCATGCATGTCGTAAAATAGCGACTAAGGAGGTTATGGGATGGAGTTGGCTGCCCCATCCAATATAGGGCCAGTGACCAAAGCCATGCTGAAGCCCGGATGTGTCAGGCCGAAAGGCGCAGATATCACAGCAATGCTGTAAACCATGCCACCAACGCATTCCGTTCTCCGGACTACATCCTGCTAATCTGCAGTGAGTTTTAGAATGAACGAAGAAGAAGAATATCAGGCCAAGAGCATGTCCGTAAATGGTGGAGGGGGAAGCCTTATTTGGCTCAAACCTCTCCAGGCGAAAATATAAAATTGATTTTTTTAGACACCACCAACAGCCGCCCCGCAGTAGCTCTAGAACACCCTTTGTAGATAACATGAGCATATAGCACGGCTCTGCCCTTGTTGAATCTCAAGCTCTACCGCACGTTTTAATACAATTATGTTCTTTAACCCCCTCAGAGCAGGACGATACTTCAACGTGTTGTACACTGCTGATTCTTGATTAGAAAACTGGCCTTACAGCACGTGGGGCATTCCCATAAGTGCTCCGCCCTCTGAGCCATTCGACTCGATGATTGTTCGAGTCCAATGCCGCCGAAACAGACGTCGACATCAGGGCACAACTGTGGCCCTTGCGACATTTGTCTTTGTTGTTCCGCCCACCCACGCCGTGCCAGTAACTAGTTCAGCACAACGTCGACCTGTCGGAACAATATGGTAACTGTTATCGAAGGTTACGACAACGGATTGTATAGATGACCTGCCATGAAGCTTCTATCAGAAGATAACCTCAATATAAAGGCATGTCATCTACTAAGGTATTCTGTTGCATGGTTGGTTTGTCTAGTGAGCAATTGGTGAGACCCACAGACACGACCGCATGCGCTGTACACCGCTGAGTCTACTTTAACGTGATGCACACCGCTGAGTCTATTTTAACGTGATGTGCACTGCTGAGAGTTAGTCTACTTTAACGTGTTGTTCACTGCTAAGAGTTAGTCTACTTTAACGTGTTGTTCACTGCTGAGAGTTATTCTGTACATCAAATAAAACTGGCAAAACTTCCACTATGCACAAATGTCCACAAGAGCTATATTTCTCAATTACTCATTCAAATATGGCCCAGACTAACCAAAGCTGTAGGTAAGGGAAGGGGTCAGTTGTCCTTTGAAAAAAACATCATGAATGTCAGTACTATGAATTTGTCAAAAAGCGATTGACGCCCTCTTTCTCACTTTTCCTTTCTCTTTTAAATAATTGCTAAATGGTTATCAACATATTCTGGGTGGGGGGGGAGGAATATTACATAAGAAAATGGAAGAATTACACACGCTAATGGAAGAATTGCACACGCAAATGGAAGAATTGCACACGCAAATGAAAGAATTACACACGCAAATGAAAGAATTACACACGCAAATGGAAGAATTACTCTTTCTAAGGTAAACCACCCCCCCTGTTTTTATTTTCTAAAGACTTATCTATTTCCATGAAAATAACGGTTCTCAAACTTTCTGGCTTGTGACAAAATTTCTTCCGTGCTCCTCTCCCCCCCCCCCCCCCCCCCCTTAGAAATCAGACCAGGTTATTGACCATTTTGTAAAATCCACCAAGATATTTTAAGCTTTATCGCTATATATCTATATGTTCATCGGTAAGTAGTTGCCTTCCTGTGCCCCTCACCCATCTGGATGAGTGTGTGCCCCCCAATAGTTCTCCGTACCTCCCTCCACGTCCATGTGGACTCCTACGCTGAGAGTCACCATCTAGAATCGACATTTCGACCAAAAGGTCTGTATCAAGAACATTTAAAACAACAAAAAACGGTGATTAAGAACAGCACCATTGACGTTCACATGACAGAGCTAAATACATAACCCGGAACTTATCACGCTGTTCTCAGTTTCACTTGCTGGATTTCTCTTTTGCTACAATTTTATCCATCTAGTATCCTGCCATTGTATAGGGTTATAGATTTCTGCTGCAGATTCGAATGGTGTTCTACTTCATATCGTCTGAACTAAAAAATACAATTGAGTATTGTCGTTACAAGATATGATAAAATACTTACTTTCCTTCCTTGTGGGGTTGAGTCTCTAGATTTACGACCATTTCTGAAAAATAAGAACAAATAATTATACTTAAAACTCTGAAACAAAATTCACTGGAATCCCGTTATAACAATTTTGTCAAATCGACAAAATGTGTAGGTAATAAAAGAAATTAAAAGTATGTATAATAAGTATGTATAATATATATATATATTTATTGGCACCATGCCTTCCGGCGTAGGCGATCATGTTTCTCCACAGTCCTCTGTTTGTTATACATTTAAATATAGTTTCCGATGATGCTGCATCATGCAACCCAACATTTTCTCACGCTGTCTTCCTCTCTCTCTCTCTCACCCTGGATCTTTCCAGTTGTTACGATGTTCTCCAACCCACCTCTTCTCATGACATGACACAGGAACTGTGACTATCGTCTTCTAATACAGTTAACAAGTTCCCTATTTGAGTTGACCAGTTGTAGAATTATAGCATTGCTCTTTTTAGCTGTCCATGATATTTTCAACATTGCTCTATCAAACCACATCTCTGTGGCCTCCACATATAAATACGCTCAGCAGTTTACCATTGCTTTCTGAACGGTCCGGATGCACAAATGCCTGTCGCGGGGATCGAACTCGGTACCTTGGCTGTCACAGAAGAGCTCTGTACCACTTCGACACAGAGCCGGATATATATATATATATATATATATATATATATTATATATATATATATATATATATATATATATACATACATATATATATAATTGTGAATTCGAAAACTGTTGTAATATAGGAAAATGTGTTATAAAAGGATGCGCTATAGAGGGATTCCACTTTATTGTATATAATTTTGTTTATCAATTAGAGACCTCTTCTTCTGCGTTCGTTCTCACACTCTTACAGATTAAGCAGGCTGTAGTCCGGAGAACGGAATGCGTTGTGTCATGGTTTACAGCTTTACTGTGATATCTCCACCTTTCTGCCTGACACATGCGACTTCAGCGGGGCTTATAGGTCGCTTTGATCATGTATACGATGGAACAGCCAACACCACCCGGTCAATGCTGTGATTGTTGGTGGTCGCGTCGTCAGCTAGTTTAAGACAGCCATTGTCGTCTCTCTATCTCATTCTCATGTTGGATGTTGTTGCGGGATATGCAGAAATTTTTCTTTACTCTACTATGATGATGATGATCATCATGGTGTTCCTCCTTCGCAAGCGAAGATGAGCATGGCATGAAAAACTGTACTATAAGAACATATTACATTGTTTCAAGTACGACAACAAGGCAGTGTGTCCGGTGTTGTTTCAAGTACGACAACAAGGCAGTGTGTCCGGTGTTGTTTCAAGTACGATAACAAGGCAGTGTCCGGTGTTGTTTCAAGTACGACAACAAGGCAATGTGTCCGGTGTTGTTTCAAGTACGGCAACAAGGCATTGTGTCCGGTGTTGTTTCAAGTACGACAACAAGGCATTGTGTCCATTGTTGTTTCAAGTACGACAACAAGGCATTGTGTCCGGTGTTGTTTCACGTACGATAACAAGGCATTGCGTCTGGTGTAACCAAATTAGAATGTGTAAGGTATGAAAAGATTACAAAGTGATACACGTATGTATGTGCTAGTATGGCCACGAAAGTGCCATTTTACCCCGAGAGATAAGACCAAATCACGCTGTGCTTAGTTAGACAGCAACATGTAAAAACCAGTCCATGATAGATACTTTTATGATCCGCTGGGAACAGTTAACCATACTCACCATTTTAAAAGACAGCTCTGCAAATGTTACTACTGTAACTACCTAATGATTTTGGTTTAAATCGGCACAATCTGGTTTAATAAATGTTGTGGGGTAGTTAAGACAATTTATGTGCTAGGGGTGACGGTCGTAGTTTTGTTAGAGATGTCATAAAACTTGGGGGTATAAACATAAAACAATAAAATGTTACTTAGAAAACGTATTGCTTTCGTATGATACTTGTGTTGGGCCTAGGCAGACGAATGGAGACCACTCAGGGGCAGTTATTCTTGCAATCAAACTGAATATAATCTTCATTAGTACCAATGTTTCAATAAACGTCAGAAGGAGACGTCACTTTGCCGGCGCGGGCCACCACGGAGCAGGAGGGAAGCAGATGGCGAAATTCCGATAACAATACTCCAGAAAATTTAATAATACGGCCTTGCGCACCCACCACACTTCATTTTATCACCGGTCTGTCCTCAACCCACGTGTGCTAATGTCATCCGGCTAGGTGGTACTTCGTGTCTCCAGAGCGTTAAATGTGTATTTCTCAGACTCCCCTTCTTGGACAGACCGCTAAATCAGATTTCATAGTGCACTCACGCAAACAATGGCGGTCTGTGACCGGCCGTAAATCTCCGTCCCCCGTCTTTCTAACTGAAAATCTCTACAACTACAAGCAAGTGGTAGTGGCTGTAAACTTGCACAGAGTTTCCACTAGCCGTTACCCCGTCTAGTTGTATACTGTACTGAAACACCAAGCAACCCTTATTATGTCCACACTGTTAACATTAGACTTGACCAATTGTTTTATCCTAGCATTGTTCAGTCGTTGTTAACATTAGAATTGAGCAATTATTTTATCTTAAATTGTTACGGTCAGCTTTTTTTTCCTACTCAATCTTCTTGGACTACGATTTATTTATTATCTGGCTCTGTGTAACTACCCAAGTTAGCATGTTCTACTGAATTTTGTTAGTCAGAGTTTCTGTACAAATCTTTCCGCAAAGCAGGACGATAACCTCATCAACTTCTTTCTTTTTCTACATTCCCATTTTACAATAGCCATTGCTGATTCTTATTAAGAAAGTTAGAGAATTAAGTACAGTAATAAAAATACAAATACATTGACAGATAATACACCAGACTACCATTACCAATATCTCCAACACATAATCTAATCACAAATGATGATAAGTGTAAAATCTAATCATAAATGATGATAAGTGTAAAATCTAATCATAAATGATGATAAGTGTAAAATCTAATCATAAATGATGATAAGTGTAAAATCTAATCATAAATGATGATAAGTGTAAAATCTAATCATAAATGATGATAAGTGTAAAATCTAATCATAAATGATGATAAGTGTAAAATCTAATCATAAATGATGATAAGTGTAAAATCTAATCATAAATGATGATAAATGTAAAATCTAATCATAAATGATGATAAGTGTAAAATCTAATCATAAATGATGATAAGTGTAAAATCTAATCATAAATGATGATAAGTGTAAAATTTAATCATAAATGATAAGTGTAAAATCTAATCATAAATGATGATAAGTGTAAAATCTAATCATAAATGATGATAAGTGTAAAATCTAATCATAAATGATGATAAATGTAAAATCTAATCATAAATGATGATAAGTGTAAAATCTAATCATAAATGATAAGTGTAAAATCTAATCATAAATGATGATAAGTGTAAAATCTAATCACAAGTGGCTGACTCCTAGATGATAGAGATAGATAGATGTGCTATCACTGCAGATGGATCAAAAGACCTGGTAAAAGAATGATACACTAGTTGGCCCAGAAGTATATGTTCCTGGCAAGACGTGATGATCCTGGGATACCGCCGCACTGGCTCACCGCGGTTACCCACCTCAGGGGGCCCTTGCTGTCACAAAGCTATATGTTGTCAAGAGTTACCTGCTCACAACGGAAGGGATTACATCATCACCTATATCACAGGTTGACAGCGTAGTTTACAGATTAGTAGCGACAACATGTGTTTTGATATTTTGCGAGCTCAGTGGCCAATGGATATACGCCTGAATGGTTAGTAAAGATGGTTTTGCAGATTTTGTTCGAATGTGCAGGATGTATTTTGAGAGATTAATCTCCCTTTAAAACAAACGACTCATCTGAGAGTAGTTCAAATGCAGCGTAATATAACAATAAAGTTAACAAACCATTACCAAGAGTCGTGATACAAATGAATAATTAAGAAGTTAATTGGGCGTACACTGAATATAGATGTTCAAAGCAGTGTTTGTGAAACACATCACTCCATGAAAATACATGTCCTGGTGTAATTTTGGAGTTCACAGTTGGAGAGTAGTGTACACAAGTAATCATTCAGTTAACTCGTGTCTTTGGTCAATTGGCTCTGTGGAGGAACGGTACAGAGCGCATCTGTGACAGCCAAGGTACAGAGCGTGTCTGTGACGGCCAATGTACCGAGTTCGATCCCCGCCACAGGCAATTGTGCATATGGAGCGTTCAGAAAGCAATGGCAAACTGAATTGATAAATACTGAACGTATTCTCATATTGTATAGAAAATCACTAAAGTCAAAAAATGCTGGCTACGTCCTGAATAGGATATGCTACCAATTTTGTTTTGTCAATTATACAGTCCTGCTGGCTCATCATGGATTGTCCTTCTAAAGTGACACATTTATTTTTCCTGTGACTTTCATTGGTCACTTTCTGTATAATTTGTGTCGACAGCCAATTAAAATTACAAAAAAAAGTCTAATGTATCACTTTAGAATATGCGTTTTCAACCAAATCGGGATCGCCATGGTGCTCTCGTAATGAAATGTGGTGCTCGCGCCATGCAGGTTAAAATGTACTGGCGAGCACTAACGATCATGAATTCCCTTTACAATTGACACTTTAATGTACACACCGAAACAAACAGTGGTATCCACGATTTGGGGGGGGGGGGGAATAAACAGGTAGAAGGTATGTACGGTACAATAAAAGTGGCTATATGGTCCGTTTTCACGTTCACTTTCACCCTAGCATATGTTATGGTACTCAAAAACTCAGTATTACACGTGTTGGTGCTTGCCATCTGAAAGGTTGAAAATCCCTGCTTTAAAAAAGATGCATCCCAATTCAGCCCACATGTCTTATATTTACGATTGGCCACTGGTTATCTTGACAACCTGAGATATAACCGTCAACACCATGTACATTTCTCATGAAAACCAGACTGTTGAAATTATGAACTGTAGTTCTTTGCACGCTCCCAAATTTCTGAAAATTAGCAGAATATAGATACGAGAATGGATTTTGTGGTGTGCGGCTTACAGCATAGCTGCGATATCCGCGTCTTTAGTCCGACACACCCGACTTCAGTATGATATATGGGTTACTTTGACCCTGTATTGAATGGGACAATCAACTCAACCCCCCCCCCAAAACCTCCATAGTCGCCTATATTGCCGTGGTCACTATGTTTATATTTGAGGCCAAATCCAATGAAAATTCAGAAAACATCAAATAGTTCATTTTAGAATTCTATTTTTCCCATTAGTCAATAGTTCTTTGGGGGTGTGCATAAATTACGGCACTTGTTTACAAGGATGGAGGAGTCAAAAATTGACAAAATAATGTTGACGCATTTTATGGACAATCTAATTGTCGACGATCGCGCTCAAACTATGTGTTAATGTGTATGTCTAGTACTAGTTTGCTGATCTTGTATTCACAGAGGGAGGGGATCGCTATTTTCAAACTCCCATTTGTAAGATCGGGTGCAGTCGTGCGTTTAAAACTGTGCCGGTTAGATGATTCAGAATTGTCTTTGGTTAGATAGCCAATCAACCCAATCAACGGATTTCTGAGAGGGAGGTATGAAGGCAGATATTGGGTGCACTGATAAATTGTATGTGATGAGGTTTTTTCGTATTTAATAACCAGATTAGCCAGAAGTGATAACAATTACATTTAATCATAAGGACATTAACCCCTCGCAGGTCGTAGTGACATGACTACCTGAACCACTATCTCCATAATGTGTTATTGTCACAGCTCTGCAATAATCAAATGAGGTGGTGAAAAAATGTGTTTCACAATAGAAGTTTTCTTTTTAATTTACAATTTTAACAAGTGATAAGAATGCAAGGTACAGTACAAGTAGACTCCACCATATGTTTAATTATTTCCCTTGTCTATATTTGTAAATTTCGTGTTTATCATTTAATAATTGAAATATGTATTTATTTAGGGTTGGTGTTAGTTATGTTAAAGATAACTATCTTAACCCAAACCCTAAAATAAATAAATATTTAAATTATTAAATGATGAACATCAGATTTACAAAGACAAGGGAAATAACTCGACTATGTGGTGGCGTCTACTTGTACTGTACCGAATATACATATTTGTGAATCAAAGATAAACGTGTGGATGTTAAGTAGATGCGTCCCACAGTGCGGAAGCGCCAAAAGCAATTTCAAGGGGCAGCTCAACCAAAAAGAAGCTAGTTTATAGCAGAGATTGCTCATGTGCTTTCGTAATATCGGCGCAGCAAAAGAAACGAATACAAATGAAGGAAGAGTGTGAGTGTGTGTTATGAAATATTCGCTGGAAATAACAGAACAATATAATTAAATATGCACTCCCGAAAATTACTGAAACTAAATGAAGAATGTCTTCTAAATACAATTATATATAGGAAGCTACTATATTTTTGGACACCTAAAGAGACATGACGGCCTCGATAGGCTGATTCTGGAGGGCAGAACGATAGTAGAAGAGGAAGACCATGAAGATGATGGACCATCGACATCGAAGAATATATGAACATGTCTCTTGCCAATGTAGACCTGTTTATCCGGGACAGAGAGACGTTCAGAGTATCCACCACAAAGACAGCGTGATGGCAATAATATGTCGCTTTATATATATATTCTCATATATATATATATATATATATATACACTCCCGCGGATGTGGGGATGGTGAAAGGAGAGGGAAATTCTTTACGAAGAACTGGAGAAGAGAACATGGAGAAGCGTCTCATGAGCAGAGTTGAAGGAAAACGCCCCAGAATAGAATTCGGTGACAGATGCGATCTTATGATCCACTGGGAAACAGGAAATGTAGTAGCAGTAGTAGTTGTAGCATTTATAACAGCAGAAATTGTAGTAGTGGTTGTTTAGTAATAGTAGTAGAAATTGTAGCACTTATAATAGCAGAGGTGGTAGTAGTAGTAATTATAGTAATAATAATAGTAGTAGTAATGGTAGACATTAGTAATCGCAGCAGCGGGAGAAGGAACAGCAGGATCAGCAAGAGAAGAAGCAGTAGTAAGGAGAGGAGAAGCAGCCGCAGCTGTAATAGTAGTAGTAATAGCAGTAGTACTAGTAGCAGTAGTAGTAGTAGTAGTAGTAATAGCAGTAGTACTAGTAATAGTAGTAGTAGTAATAGCAGTAGTAGTAGTAATAGCAGTAGTAGTAGTAATAGCAGTAGTACTAGTAGTAGTAGTAGTAGTAATAGCAGTAGTAGTAGTAATAGCAGTAGTAGTAATAGCAGTAGTACTAGTAGTAGTAGTAGTAATAGCAGTAGTAGTAGTAGTAGTAGTAGTAGTAGTAGTAGTAGTAATATCAGTAGTAGTAATAGCAGTAGTACTAATAGCAGTAGTACTAGTAGTGTTGTTTTTAATTTTGTTCGGGTTTGGGGGGGGGGTGGTGGGAGGAAGAGTTCAAGATCAAACATGTTTACCAGAAGTATAGATAGAGATAAAACATAAGTATTCCGTAGCTCAAGCAAACAAACAAACGAACAAACAAACAAACAATGGACATACCTGTTAATTTTGTTGAGTTTATCAACCTCCAACATGAGGTGTGCCTCCAGTTCACCTGCACGTAACGTTAATCCGCACACTGGACAACATGGCGCATGTCCGTCGTGGGATGCACGCTTTCGTTGTTCTGTGGAAAAAGGACAAATCTATATGCTATATTGGTGGTATTTCATGGACAAATCTATATGCTATATTGGTGGTATTTCATGGACAAGTCTATATGCTATATTGGTGGTATTTCATGGACAAATCTATATGCTATATTGGTGGTATTTCGTGGACAAGTCTATACAATTATATACACCCTCTAAAAAGAAAGCAACTTCAATAGTCATTGCACTACCTGGGTATAAATGAATGCTCAGAAAAAACACTCTACTGCACATAGCAAGTAAGAGCTAATAGCTCGCAATTCCTGGGGTTCTCAAACAAACCAATATTAGTCAATAAAACAAACTAGCAAGGAGACACAGCAACTAATTTGTAGTTAGATTCACTCCAGTAAGTGCTCAGCTGACTAGCAAGTGGCATCTCCTTTCCCTCGCAGTCTTTACTTCCCGGATTAATCCGGTACCCAATTACGGCTGGGTCGGCCCAAGGGCCATGCGGTATGAACATGTTTGGTATTGGTAGCACAGCGTTGGCATAACAATTGTTTTGAATAGTGTTATTTTGATGTTTAAATCTACATTTTTGTTTCTGAAGATTGGTGTCATTTGTCCTAGGGCTAGGTATGCTTTACTACATAATATTGAATATAGGTATAAACAATAGAGAATAAATATAATTGGGGATTTTCCAGTGTTGTTATATAGGGATATTTGTTATAAAAGAATGCGCTATAGCTGAATTCCAATGTAATAAGTGGCATCTTCACGTCTCAAAAAGGCGTAGGGGATTGACTTCATTGTGTTCTAGTTTCCCTATTTGTACTCAGTCCCTCTCAACAAAACGGCACGCCGCCCGCCAAGAGTGCAACTCAAAGCGTATAGCTCCGTAGCTTTAAGCGAGAATTCCAGGGATATCTACAAAAATCGACTTGTAAACAATGCATCTAGACCTGGGATCCAACCAAGGTCAATTTAGTCACAAGATAAATGACTTAACCACCATTCTAGGAAGATCCCCATGTTCAAATCTATCATTGACCGCAACATGACCGGACTCAGGTATAAAGACTTGTGTACTGAAAAGGTAAACATGACCTGAAAGGCCCATTTTGATTATTTCCGTACATTTCTTTGATCGACCTTGGTTATTTTTGGCATGCGACGCCAAGTATATAAATAGTGACAAAAAAAACACAACAATGATCAATTACGTCACTAATAAAATCCTGTACAAAGATGGTCTACTGGCCATGGTCTTGCTGTAACTCATACAAAAGCTTGGGGTTTTTTTTCTCATAACAGCTTAGAACATTCGTTAGCTCTTCTCCAACTGATCTCTATATTATTTGGGTAGTAATTTATGCCGTTCAAAGAAATGACCTCCGTAAAATTCAAAACACCATCAATTCACATCACACTAATCCGCCTTTATTAGACAACTTCATTAACATACCTTGGAGATATTCTCCCCAGACACTTATGACAAGTCATTATATTCAGATCTGTCATTTGACCATATGAGAACTTGGGTGAAGCCCAAGTCTAAGAGTAAAAGGCTCTTGAAAGTCTCAGTCCAACGACATAATAACTATTCATGCAAGAGGTTCCGAGGTTCAATAACTGTTCATGCAAGAGGTTCCGATGTTCAATAACTGTTCATGCAAGAGGTTCCGATGTTCAATAACTGTTCATGCAAGAGGTTCCGATGTTCAATAACTGTTCATGCAAGAGGTTCCGATGTTCAATAACTGTTCATGCAAGAGGTTCCGATGTTCAATAACTGTTCATGCAAGAGGTTCCGAGGTTCAATAACTGTTCATGCAAGAGGTTCCGAGGTTCAATAACTGTTCATGCAAGAGGTTCCGATGTTCAATAACTGTTCATGCAAGAGGTTCCGATGTTCAATAACTGTTCATGCAAGAGGTTCCGATGTTCAATAACTGTTCATGCAAGAGGTTCCGAGGTTCATGGTAGCAATTCTAGTTTTCTAAATATAATGTTACGTATCTGCTCCGTATCATAATATGGAAAGATGTAACCGTGGATATCAACGTTATAAGCTTACAAGCGAAATAAGAAACTCGCCTTCATACGTCGTGATTTTGATTATTTGCGTGTTTTTCATTCGTCACTAAGTATATACTTTGTGTCACTTGTTAATGCTGGCCAGACAAATGCACGGGAATAATCGAAAACAGCACGTATGAATATGTTCGTATACTTAACTGTCGATAGCTACGATTTAAATTGTTATCCTCGTCGATATTTTTAAAAATAATCGCATTATCTTAACTTAGCTTATAAGTTAGTGCACTTTCATCCCAGTTGGGTGAACGAGGTTCATTTCATTCTCAAATTCCCGCTGGATTCTCTTGTAACATGACGATGGTCTTACGCTATTTAAAGTTGGATGTATTCCATAGAATGAAAATGTGTTGTGTCGCCGTTTTATTTGCGCAAATAAAACGGTTGCAATTTTTAGTTTCAATACAAATATTTATTTAATTACAATACAAATATTTATTTAATCAACAACTACTCTAATGTCAGCTCAAGTAAATAGGTTTTCGGAAAACGTAAAAAACTTTTGTTGAAATGCAAGGCGATTCGGTGCCGCTAGAACGAACCTAGTTCAATCCCTGTCAGCGGTAAGAATTATTTTCATTTATCCTCACGCTTCCTGATTGAATTTACTTTAATGTCTGCCCAGTTTAAAGAAATGGGTACCAGATCTTATATTGACGTAAACAAGGTGGGTGTAATTTAGACAACATAATTTCAAGGTATATTGATCGTCAATGCAATTTCAACACGGTTTTTCTCAACAATCTTCGTACTTTTTTCTTTTCCTTTCCACTTAATTTTGAGTTAGTTTCATTATAAAAAGCACTTGCTGCCAACATGAGAGATATTGCTGGGTTCTCTCAGGATGCTCAAGATGCAACATGGGGGATATTGCTCAACCCATTTTCTGTTTTGGGCATAGTGGATGATTTCTATATTTCTGTGTGCATACGTGTGCATATATACCATACTACGGAAATATATGTGTGTGTGTGTGTGTTTATATACAACCTAAGAATCCCCCCTCCCTGCATTCCTTTACAGGAAAACAAGCAGTAATGAAGTAATATATACATACACATAACGCTTATGAATAATCGTTTTCATCACAACGTTCTCGATATAGGCCTTTCAGTTACTGCTCATGTATGCATGTTATAGCTGTTAAGAAAACTACATTACCCTGTTCCAAGTTTCGCTTGTTGGACTACAGTTTTGGTGCAGTTATTACCCATTATCAAGATTTTAACACAAGGCTAACAAAAAAATGACTGTTTTGAGGACAAGAACCCAAAGTAGAAATCAACCGAGTATGTTTGAAAATATGACAGAAATAACAAATATTCTACAAGTTATTACATGACAAGAAAAGTGAACAATAATAGACAAAACCGCCGAGACCTTCTACTGATTATTTTCTGTGATCTCAGTGAAGGTGGTAGGTCACATTACAATTCTGTTTCTCTGTCGGGAACATGGAAAAAGTACGACGTGTGTTTTATTAATCACAATTTCAGGCATATAATGAAAGTATACATTAAAAGATTCTTGGAAGACAAACTCTTAAAAAACACACTCAAACGACAAATTCCTGAAATACGAATTCTCTAATTCTTCGCTATTCACATAACAACAGGAGTGTCTACAAAACAAACTGTGGGAAACCCTCAATGATCTAAAACAAACTGTGGGCGACCCACAACGATCTACAAGAAACCACTCTATACATGACCAATATTGGATTGGGTGTATAGTAATTTGTTGAAAAAGGAGAATGAAAACGTTTAAACAAAATATAATCAGTGAATGAAATAGTTATATATATATATATATATATGGATTCCTTGACAGAAAATATTGTAAATAGAATCAATCATTGAAATACACAATTTATAAATAAGATGATTGGGAAAAGAAAATGTTCAATATAAATCAATCTTTGAGCAAGATAAAATAAATTTGTGGAAGCAATTGCAAATTAAATCAATGCCTGAAGGAAGATAACGATGAGAATAAACAGAATTTTTTTCAAAAAATTAACATGTAAAAATAACATGTCATTTTCATGAAAAAGAATATACCCTTAAAAGAACTGATCATATATAAAATATTTTTAAAACATACATTATTATGAATAAAATCAATCCTAAAATAAAAATCGATCAGTCAATGAAGATATTAATATTAAAAAAGAATCTCCAATAAAAGACAGTCACAAATAAAATCAATCCATGAAAGATATAACCAGTTATTAACTTTTACCAGTGCAGATCAAACACCAGTGGCGTGCCGAGTAAGCAGGTTTGTCAATTCTTGCTCCGTGCTTAAAAGGAGCCAAGTTTGGATTCTAAAATCGGTTCGAATTGAATAAATCCTCTGAGGGAAAAGGGGCGCAAAATTGTTCGTTTCGCACAGGGCGCCAGATACACTAGCTATACCACTGTCAGAAACTGAAAAATCGTAAAGTGAATAATACAGTGAAACTTGTGCGATACGATTACACAGTATCAAACAAGAACGCCAATGAGATATCCGAATGTTGAATAGTACTGCTCATTGCAAAGTTAACGCTAAACAACGTGTAATAGCCGGAACTAATAAAAGACGAAATTAAATAAGCGCATTCAATGTTCAATATAAAACAAAACTACGGCTCGTCGTGTCCTCTTACACTCGAGAAAGACCACAGTCTGCCCTAGCAAGTCAGGCAAGCGCCTGGATACATTTGACCAGAATGCGCACCACAACAACCATTACATCACATGATCACACTAAAGTAAATTATATCCCATAGAAGCAACCTGCCGTTTGGGACAAGATAACTCTTCATGTACTAAGCCGCAGACACTATAAGGTGGGGTAGCTAGTTCTCTTCCTTGCTATCTTTACATCCTATAACTTATGCATCAGGTACCAATTTACAGCTGGATAGGCTGGATGAGCGGTCGTATCAGGCGAGAAATCACAACCAGGAGTTTTATAACGACACTTAGCGAACTCAAGAACAAAATAATATTGCGCCAATTTCTATATACCAGGTCGACCAAGACAGCCGTTTGGTTGTCTAACAAATCTTTCAGTGCAACTGGAAAATCGAACCCGAAACTAACTATGAAGCATGTGCATTAACAACTGAGCTACCACAGATTCTCTGACAGAGAACAAAGAGACAAAGAAAACAAAATTAAAGTATTTCACAAAATTATTAACATAAATTAGTATATTGAAATAGAGATATTTACACTAATGAAGATTCAA
This sequence comes from Meghimatium bilineatum, assembly GCA_034231615.1. Taxonomy (NCBI): domain Eukaryota; kingdom Metazoa; phylum Mollusca; class Gastropoda; order Stylommatophora; family Philomycidae; genus Meghimatium; species Meghimatium bilineatum. The sequence goes on from CM067316.1 coordinate 57,527,784, forward strand.
TAACAAAACAGCCCAATAATAACACAAAAAACTGCATGCGCATGTGTCACGCAAATATAAATGACAACAAATTATTCACAAATAGGAAACAATATTCTTCTAAATTAGTTTGCGGGGACAAAGAACTCACAAGTACTCACTCACATAATTTCAACAGGACAGAAATGCGGGGAAAAAGAAATATAGAACACGCCCTTAAGTTGATTCAAGATAACAGGTGAAGCGATCGATTTTGTCGATTATGAAATAAGAGAAATGGTCCTTGAATCAGGAGAGATGCACACTGAACAGTTGGGTAGTTTAGTTTCATTTATCACTAATCTGTGTAAACACTTTACACAGTTCAATTACTTTTACGTCTTCCCTCCTTCCCCCCCCCCAATAGGCTGGTGTGCTTCTTCTTCTTCTTCTTCAGCGTTCATTCTCAAACTCCCACTGGATTTCTCTTGTAGTAGGACAATGGTCCTAAAAGATTTCCAGTTGAATGTAGTCCAGAGAATGGAAATGCGTTGTGTTGCCGTTTTATTTGCGCCAATGGCCCAACACATCCGTCTTCGGCGGAGGCTGGTGTGCTTAACTTCATTTGTTAAAGATCGTGGCTTTACAAGATTGTGTAAATGTGATACATAGCTATTCAAGATTGTGTAAATGTGATCCATAGCTTTTCAAGATTGTGTAAATGTGATCCGTGTCTTTTCAAGATTGTGTAAATGTGATACATAGCTTTTTAAGATTGTGTAAATGTGATACATAGCTTTTCAAGATTGTGTAAATGTGATACATAGCTTTTTCAAGATTGTGTAAATGTGATACATAGCTTTTCAAGATTGTATAAATGTGATACATAGCTTTTTCAAGATTGTGTAAATGTGATACATAGCTTTTTCAAGATTGTGTAAATGTAATACATAGCTTTGTCAAGATTGTGTAAATGTGATCTGTGTCTTTTCTACTTCTAGCAAATCTCCTTCTGCTATTCTATCTGGCATCTGTGTTTTCCTAACACACATCGACCTACACACACCTCAGAAAGGTTTATCTCATTAAATAATATTTATTTGCATTCATTTTTTCCTCTCCATGCTACTATTTTTTCCCGTGTAACTATCTTTTCTTCACTGCATGCCATTATTTTAATCCTTTCATATCATTAATTTTTTCCTGGAATAACACTATTTTTCCTATACATAATACTATTTTTTCCTTGTATACCATACTGATATTTTTTTAAATTTCAATACTAATAATGTTTTCTTGTATACTATTATTTTGTCCTTGTATAATAATAATTTTGTCCATGCATACTGTAATATTTTCCTTGCATACTACTATTTTGTCCTTGTATTATCAGTTTTTCTAACTTGATATATTTCCACTGAAGCATTAGCACTAATATAGTTGTATCCTTCTTTACACAATTCCTTTACATGTTATCCAGTTTGTTACGCTATATAATTACGTGCTATAAGTGACACCTTGGCAGGAAGCGTGCGACCTTGTTAAGAGGGATAGAGTACGCATATGAAAACCAGAGTACAATGAAGTCAGCGTCTACGTCTTTTAAGCTTTTTTAAAGTCTCATTTTTAGCTGACTAGTGTAGAATGGGCGGGTGATGTGTTTTATACGAATTGGTGGTTTTTCCGCTTCGCAATTTGTGACTGGCAGCATCAGATACCATCAACCAGGACCGTAGATATGATTACCTTAAGGAGAGGGTTTTACCTAAACAAAAACTAAGGCATTCTTCTGTAAATTTCACTATGTGACGGAAAATGTAAAGATCCTTTAGTGAAAATTCGCTTGGGGGGGGGGGAGATTAGCGGCGGGGGTACTATCGACCTTTTGACTAAGCACCTAGTGCTAAAAGTCATGTTCAGATTTGCTGGGGGGGGGTATAAACACACACCCCCCCCCCCCCGTCTCATCTACAGGCCTGCTCTCAACTCGCATCAACACATTTTGAAAAATAATAGGTAAAGACAGTGAAATCTTGCATCCCCGCTGAAGACGGATGTGCCGGGCTTTTGGCGCAAAAATACGGCGACACGATGCATTTCCATTCTCTGGACTATATTCTGCTGGAAATCTAATAGGACCACGGTCCTGCTACAAGAGAGATCCAGCGGGAGTTTGAGAATGAACGCTGAAGAAGAAATCTTTCATCCAGTGGACTTAATCTCATCTGTATCTGGATGTCGGACATTCCGAAAATGTTGATGAGTGTATGACTTGAACACACGACGAGTGCTAAATCTATTTGAGAGATCAGAACAAAAACCAGAAATAAATGCATTCATTTCTTTCGGTAATATGATATCATCCAGAAAGACCAATCAAGAAATGCAAAGAACATTAAATGTGGAAGAGATAACTTCTAGATAACAGAACTCAGCCGAAGACGGATGTGTTGGCAATTACCGCATATAAACGGCGACACAGAGCACTTCCATTTTCTCGGCTACATACTGCTGGAAATCATTGTCTTCCTATAAAAAAAAAAGTAAAGTAACCCATAGCATTTATTAATGCCGTAGGGGTGTGAGATGTTAGCGGACTCACATTTCACAGGCTCTGCAAATGAGGGCGGTAGCCATCTCCTCTCCCTCGCAGTCTTTACTTCCCAGATTAATCTGGTACCCAGTTTAGGCTGGGTCGACCTGTGGGCCGTTGCGATCTGAAAACATTTCCGCCTCAACTGTGGAATGAACCCAGGACCACTCATATGCGAAGCCAGTGCGCTAACCACTGCGCTAACGCGGCTCCCCTGTCTTCCTATACGAGAGATCCATTGGGAGTTTGAGAATGAACGCAGAAGACGAAGAAGATAACAGAATAACAATTCAGTCTTCAGTAGGACTTCCTGTGCCTGCCCCACAGCTTCACTTTCAGTTATATCTCCTGGGGTGTGGGGCAGGTTTTATTCCTCACGTCACCAAAAAGTGGACATACATTCAGAATGGTATCATGAAAACGTTTTGCCATGAACTTTTTATTTTGCGGATATATGCTTGTTGATCAAAATGATTAATTCACACAAATGTGAAAGATATAGCAAAGTAGTAACAACGACACTAAATATTTTAAAAAAAGAAGCTTAAAAGTCGTAGAGGATTTAAAAAAAAGGTTAAAATTGAATAGTTACACTATTCAGTTAAAAGTACTTCACTGTACTCGGTTTATATGACACGAGCAGGTTTCGAACTAATGACCTCTTAAACATAAGGCGGTTTAGCTTAACCACTACGCTATGGAGATCCCTAAATTAACGACATTAACCCTTTTAAGATTATGTGTTTTCCCAATGACAACATGGGGATTATGGCAGTTACCACGGACTTGAACTGGATGAGTAAAAATTTGGCGACTCATGTCTGCATCCTTAGTGACCTATAAGCATGATCATGAATAATACAAAAGGGTTGTATTCAGGAACAGTGGCTTGAAGCAGTCGCGGGAACAGTGGCTTGAAGCAGCCGAAAGAACAGTGGCTTGAAGCAGCCGAGAGAACAGTGGCTTGAAGCAGCCGAGAGAACAGTGGCTTGGAGCAGTTAAGCGATCGAAGATGGAATGTGTCACTTTTAATTTTCGTGCCTGGCCATGTGGGCGGGCGATAAAGCAACGAAGGAGGACCAGCTGGCTTACTTTGTTACTGTGTCTAGTGGTAAGAGCAACGGATCGTGTGGATATTTTGAACACCTTACGAAAAAGAACACGGGCCAATGAAATTGTCCTGAGTGATGATTTCTTTTCCATGTCCAGAAAAGGGATCTCAGCTTGAAATCTGGCATTTCCAGAAATGAGCGTTATTATTTGCTTAGAAGAATGTGTGTCAACCAACAAATAATAGAACTGTCAGCTTACGTGTAATGGTGGATACACACACAAGTGAAGATCGTACACATATGAGCATGTCACTCCCCAGCAAGAAATGGGTCAAAGTGCCGCCGGATCAGAAACCATGAACGTGTTCGGAGTGCAATGATGATGATCCGACAACTAACATGCACTAGTGGCGTATGTCTAAGAAATTCAAAAATGTCAGCTATAATGAGCTGTTCAAAACAAATATTCCATGACTGGATTTCACTTTTGTTTATCAGTACCATCTTCTTCACTGGCAAAAGCTACGGAATAAACCGTATGTCATGGTTCAAATTGCCTGCAGTGGCAATGTGCGCGCAATCTTGCCCTAAACTCAAATTCACACATCTACAGAACTCGTCCTGATAGACAGGCAATCATGCGACTTAATTCTGCTCCACATGGACTACTCCAAACCTCGACACTCCTTTTTCACGATCGTTTCTTTTCTTCCCGTTAATGGAGCAACTATTATCAAATTTCTACACGCAGAAGTTAAACGCGACTCCATCTCAGAGCACCTGTTAAGTGTGTATAGATCCTGGGTGGAGGGGTCTGAGATTAGAAACACCAGTGGCATTATAGAAATCTAAACGCCTCACGACACACGAATCTTAATTTCGGTAAGTCCCAATTCCTATGTTTGTTATCGGATTCCAACTAAGACTCTACTGGCTACAACTTTGCTGCGCAGTGCACACCTGCGAAGGTAAATTTGTTTCCGTCTTTAATATATCACAATACTAAACTTATCTGACCGTCTTAATGCCGTGTCCTTTAAAGCTTAGATTTATGGCTCGTGTAAGCTTGGCCAAAAATTAAAGCGCAGACGAAATAGGGGCAGTTACTTTTAGAACGTCCGGATGAGTTCCTTTTCTCCTAGATTTCAAAAGCATGAATCTTCAGGGGGTGTTGAATGGAGAACTAATTCCCAAGATCTCAGTTACGAGCCAGTTTTAACGAGCCAATGATGAGGCCAACTACAAAGAGAAGTCAAATGCTTCAAAGAGATATTAATAAATTTAGTGCGTAAACTCCCACCAGGAAACTCTTTTCTGCACCTCCAACCACATTCAAGACGTTGTGAAGAAATCCTTTTCACGATATTTTGGGGACGCTCTCGCGAATGAAGTCAAATGAGCATCGATGTAAGGCTTGACAACTTCTGCCTGGCGTGTTCTGGAACGTTAATAAGAATATAATAAGGGTTTAGATTTTGTGATGTAGGGATGAGAGTTCCTACTCTTTGAGCGTCGCACTTCTTAAATAAGTACCACAGACGGGACAAATAGGTAATAATTATACGTCCCGCATAGTGGCTTCAAGTACGTAAAGTTAAATAAAAAGGTATGTAATCTCATTGTAATCTCAACATAATCTGACATATCTTTGATATATACAAATCATTTCTTTCCCGTTTAGCCGTGTCTTTGACTTCAGTCGAAAATCTGGTTCGGTGTAGACTGTTTTTAGGTAATAATTTTTAGCACCTATTTGTCAGAGTAAAAAGACGAATAGAATGATTGAAACATCAAAGCTGTGGGCAACGTTATATCTCAGGCAAAATCACGTACACATACCTTAATTGTAGTAGAAGTTCACGACATATGCCATATTGCGATATGGGGGAGGGGGCATGCAATAATGTTCTCTGAGTAGTGAGTCACGGGCGAAACAAAGTTGAGACCCACTGATTTGGAACACATGAACGGAACGACAAATTACCATGTTTTTATTGTAAAAGATAGAAATATACAGTAAGATTCTCGTTCTGTCTAAACTCAACAACAGGAGTTGTTCTGACAAACAGTAAGACCAACGTTCTGTCTAAAAACAGAACACCTCCTAACACTGACAAAAAGTAGCACAGTAACGTTCTGTCTAAGTATGTTAATAATCTCTCATTACATGGTGTGCATCATACTCTAACCTCTTGAGAATACTGAAAATAACTGCGGCAGAAGAAATGAGTATATAGGGGAGTCAAGGAAGGAGGATGAACCATCACTCGGACATTATCAATTTTCATCTGGAATGTGGATGTCGTAGCTAAACATCCTAACAATTTTTTTACTTGTGCTCATTTTCACGTGCATTTTGTTGAATTTTATGTGTATTTTGTAAACACATTCTGCAGAACTACCCAATATACTACACTAACATAGGGCAATTGTGGACATTTGAAAGAACTATCTCCGAAGACAATGCTACCAATGACAACAAAAAAAACATCTTATCCAAAGTATCTTCATTCCAACTCTGTGCTACCAATGTTAAACATGGTCCTTAACAACAAAACATAAAAGACAGCTGGTTACAACAGAAATGAGATGTATGAGAAAAGACATAGGAGTGACCAGAAGACACGGAATTATAAACGAGGTAAGGGACAGAGTGGGTGTCATATCAATTCTACAATACATACAAAATCAACAAATGCAATGGTTCGGTCATCTGGAAAGAATGCCGCGTGATTCATTAGTTTATAAAGCATATATGAAGAGAGGAGAAGCCGAAAGAAGAGCCAGGGGTAGACGCTGGATTGACAACATCAAAGAGACATTACACGAACACCAAATGACATTATCTGAAACTACCAGAAAAGCGAGAACAAGAACATTGTATCTCCCTCGACACCCGTAAAGGGTAAAAGAGGATGGAAAGATAGATAGACCTCTGAAGAACTAGTCTACGTTTCTACCTTGGAGTTGGACCACTGTACATTCACATCAGCGACTTCGACAGGAGAACTAGACAGATTTCCACGTCACACAGCTTTGTCCACTGTACAACGTGCATCTGAATCTACGCCGGAACTGAGGACTTACAACTACCGGTTCCTCTATTTCAAACTGATTTAGCTATTCATTGATTGGCTGCGTCAGTTGAGATTAAGCATTCAAGGAGAAAATTGCCGCGAAATGGTAGTTAATAATGTATGGCAAAGTTTTCAGGTCCGCCGAGTTCCCATAGGCTTTAGAATTTGCCAGTCCCATCTTTTGAAAAGCCAGGGGAACTCTCTCAGAACTGGCAGAGAAAGGAACAGCAGACTGATAGTCTGAGAGAACTTCTCCGACTGAAGTGGAAAATGTTCATTTCTATATATACCCTCTTTTTTAAGAACTTCACTGGCGAGTTGTGAAGACATCAAAAACTGGTGGTAGTGGAGAAACTGACAAGTTAGTTGACAAATAATGAAGATAAATGACACGCCAGCAACTCTGTCCATGTTTGTAGAAGCGGAGGATGGGTCAAACACGTCTTGACTTTTAGGAACTGTGTGAAAGACCGGAACAATGACCCAGGCAATGCTACCTTAAATCGTCGTACAAAAGCGTGGTGAAAATCAGCAAATACAATTTGGCACCGGTGTCCGCTTTTCTGTCAAGTTTTTGTTGCCTTCGTAGCAATAAACCCGAGATCTAAGTCGGAGGACAAAGGACAAGCAAGCTGATCAAAAACGGTTTGGGAGAAGGAGGGAAAGGAGAGAGTGAACAGTTTCTAAACAGTTTTCATTCAACACAATACCCGCAGAAAAATACTCGCCCAGTGAAAAGCAAACGTAGCAAGATCGTTTATGAAAGCCCAGACAAAATGTGGCACTAAATCATCAAGAGACAACCTGGGCTTTCTGAAGAGACGTGACAAGTCGATCAACAACTCCCTTCACGCTGGGTGAATCGCGCCGGGGTCCTCGCGCTGAAACTGCCCACACTTGCAACAACTCGGCAATAGCTTATAAACAGAGGAATTACTATTCATTCGCCGCAATCCAGAACTGTCAGCTTTGCATCATATAGAACTGAGAAAAGTTTCTCACAGAAAGACGTGACGTTCTATGTTTTTTAACCCCGGTTCAATTCATCCCTTCCATGCAAAGAAACTCAGATATGCAAATGGTTATAAACGAGACTAATAACTCCCGTGAATGAAAAATTAAATCTTTTCACGTTTCCGGGCCATGCTCGTGAAAACGACAGTAAAAACGTGGAAATGGCAATGATACGACCTGTGCACGAAGATTCTGAAACATTCATATCATTATAGAAGTTTAAGAAATAACGCCATTTGGACACAGCTAATTCCGCGTTTTCGACTGCCTGTTCTGACGCCGTTACATCTGAGCCCAAGTTCTAATGATAAGGTCATAGAAATAATACTTGTCTTGCCAGTAATGGCAAGCGCGTAATTTTGGCCAATCTCTCCCCATGAATACCGGGCTCAACATTAAGCTTGCCAGTCGAACCGGTGTCATCGTAGTTATCAGCGACAGAACTGGGGTTCTGATGAATCCCAACATGATAGTGAAATACTCGCACCACGAAATCCTGTCTCAAAGTCTTTCAATATGCCCCGTGATACCCTCCACAAGATACAGCCAAGTGCAGAATTCACTATCTCTTCATGCTGTCTAGAAAGACAGGATTGAGGAGCAAGCAACCATGATCTCTCTCTAATTGCAATATATTAGTTTTCACGTCCGTCGGTTCGCACATCAAAATACAATCTTCGACCGTGATGACAGAAGCCAATAGCAGCAATTTGAATGTTTTGACGCCTCCTCCTCGTGAACTCGGCTCTCCGCCAGATAATCTTCTTCAGCTCACACAGAGCCGAGTACTCTCGTTTCAAAAGCAATGACATTCAAACTTGGACATTTTCGCATAATCGTGGCACACAACCTGTTGCAAATACTAAGACTTGGTCTGTTTGAACAAATATTTCCAATGTTCTTACCAAGTCAACAGATCAATCACGATCTATAATCTGATAATCACGCGTTTTGTTTTTCTTAGTTTCCATTTCAAGAGACCTCCATACGGACAAACGCACAATAATTAGAACAGTGGTGTATTCAAAATACAGTGGAATACCTTCATAACAAATTGGTCCACACCGATAAAATATTATGTAATACAGATGCAATATGTATTTAATAACCACAATTCACTATATACAATTATATAAATTTTATTCAAAATAAATTAATTGTGGATTTTTTAAAGTGTTACAATAGGAAATTATAAATGAATAATATAATATATGCTTGGAGGATTTATTACTAAAGAGAAATCATGCAGTAAACGGGGTTTGAACCAGATCCGTTCATATGGCACCCACTTCGTTACAAAATTATAAAGGTATGCGATATAATGCGATTGCATTGTATATCACCAGTTCGCTAGGGAAGATCGGCGCTGGCGGTAGAAATGCAAACACGAAAATAATTATACTATAAATAAATATGGCTATGTTACACACAAACAATACTAATAAGATAATTGAACAAATTATAATAAAGTAAAAGAGCAATACAAATTAACGTTTCGATTAAATTTCTTCGTCAGAAACAATAACGATACAATACCACATTTAAAAAATGAATAATGTATCAAATGTATTTTTATTGCTGTATTAAATAGTTTTTAAACTCATGAAACACCCGAAATAGACACACCTACGACATTCATTTATTTCACCTGTCCTGTTATGAATGCATGATATGATTATGATTCAGAGAAAAAAATGTTACCGATGTTCATGAGATAATTTCGTATTCTTTCTTAACACCTTAATTTATATAGTGGTAGGCAACCTTTTAAAGGCAGCGGGCCGGATAGAGAGTATATGGTGTAGTATGGGGCCTAAAGCTTCTTTTTTTTAAAATTAGTACTTTGGATCTCCATGTAGTTTTTTTTAGCTCTAGTAGGGTCAGAGCATATTATAATTTCAGAGCAACCTAACAAACAAGTAAAAGGGCGTTTCGGGCTGAATTTTGTCAGCAGGACAAATTTTATCCCCTCAATTCCCTGGTTCAATTCCCGTTAGACTCAGGAATTATTATTACTGGGTAAATGTAAAATCATGTACTGTAAAATTATGAATTACTGCCAGAAAAAAAATATATGTACCATGGGAACCTAATCCGGATGCTGGATCTGGATGCTGATCGGTTCTTTTATATTCATCTGTGGTTGCTGTGAATACTGCTGTGACCGATCGGAGGGTATTGAAGGCATGTTCGCTGCATACCTTTTTGGCTTTCAGTTGGTTACTATTTATATACCTGGAATCGCCTTAGCTATTTTTTGCATGGGATTCCAAGTATATAAATAGTAACCAACTGAAGTCAAACAATAATCACAACACGTAACGCATGGAGGTCCAACTTAATGTAGAGAACAGACCCTACTATACTGCCAATCGATCACGATACTGCCCCCTTGTGATAGTAACAGGTATGTAACAAAATTTAATAGTATTACCTACAGTTATGATCGGATACGAATTTGTTACGAAATTGAATTCAATTTCCTTATCTAACCCGACACAGTCCGCAGAAGAATAGATAGCATATCTGCTGATATATTCTTGATCAGGTAATCCAGGAAATTAAATTCACCCTACTTCAATTATTTATTATCCAACTTGATGAGTTTACAGACGTTGCAAACTGTTCACAATTACTGGTTTACTTGAGGTATATGAATGATGGCGTCTTTAACTATGAGTGTCTTTTTGCAAATCTCTTGAAATGACAACTGCTGCATGTGATGTATTTGACACGGTTGGTTCATTTCTGAAAGAGCAAAATATCTCTTGAGAAAAGGTTTGTGGTGTTTGCATAGATGGTGCTACAGCTATGCTAGGTTGACGATCTGGATTTCAAAGTCTGGTACTAAATGAGTCAGCAAGTCATCAGAACTCACTGTATGATACATTGGCAAATATTAGCAGCGAAGACGCTACCACAAGAGTTACAAGAAGTAATGAAAAAAAGCGTCATAAGTTTTGTCAATTTTGTAAAGACTTTAAAAAGTCGACTGTTTTCGCAACTGTGCAACGAGTTGGAGGCGCCGAATGATGCTCCGCTATTTCCCACTGAACTGAGATGGTTATCGAGAGGAAATGTTTTAAAGCGTGTTTTTGAGCTTCCTGATGAACTCAAAACGTTTTTAAATCAGAAAGCAAGACTGCAGCCCGAAGCATATTTCAGCGATAAAAGTAAACAGTAGAAAAGAGCTTAATTGTATGACATCTTTGCCATCTTGAGTGAGTTACGGTTATCATTCAACTCCTACACCTCATTCGCTAACAGTTCGTTTCCAGCTTCTTCATTCCGACTTTAAAGAATTGAAAGTCCCACCGAAGACGGATGTGTCAGGCCATTGGCGCAAATAAAACGGCGACACAACGCATTTCCATTCACTAGGCTACATCCTGCAGGAAATCTAATAGCACAATTGTCCTGCTACATGAGAGATCTGGCGGGAGTTTGAGAATGACATCTGAAGAAGAAGAAAGTAACTAGGTTCCCATATTTACGTGACATGTTGTGATGTTTACATGGTCTTAACGAAACACAAATGTGGATGTGAATTGAAACAACGGAAAGATGCTTTTTAAAAAAAATCATGTACCGTATCTGAAACATTTAAATTGTCACGAAAAATCCGTTTCATCTATTTTTTTCTCCGACTGTGGTCTTTGGAAACGGGATTGAAATTACATGCTGTATAATAGTTTGTCTTGTAATTAAGCACACATCACTTTTGGACATTTTTAAACACTGAAATTTGTAATTTAAATCTGAATTTAGAATTGAGATTTATATCTGCATAGAATATACCTATTGTATATATCTGCCTTCGAGAATAGATGCCTCAGAAAAATCACAAATACTAATTCGAAAGACTTCAAATCAAACGACATACTAAGAGAGGAGACAAAACAAGAATATGTGACGAACATCAGAAAATGCCGCTGGACATACATCGGCCACATACTTAGAATGAAGGAAGACAGAATTCCACGACAATCCTTCATGTGGACACCAGACGGGAAAAGAAAACTGGGATGACCAAAAACAACGCTCAGAAGAACATTTATGAATGAATTAAAATCAACAGGCATAAATGCACAAGACCTGCAATCCCTAGCAACTGACCGACAGACATCAAGAACTATGACATCCGTCCTATGTGCCAAACTTGGCAGAAGAGGAACTGACTGAGTATATACAATATAAATTACACATAACGATTGCAATAACCGACATAGAATTAGCAAAAATCCAATGAGATTGAGAACACGTATTCAAACATCGCACGTATTGGCAGACATTTGTTTTGACACATTGACTACACACTAGAAAAAAGATCCAGTCGTCTGATCATCTGATGTACACAATTATTGTTTTGTGTCGTGTCCTGTAATCAAGACGGCTATGGTTGATTTCACAAAGCGTCATTTATCTTCGCTGTTCCAACTGTTTCCATGATTTTCATTGGTTTGTGACACAATGTATACAAAAAGTGACCAATCAGATCAACCAAGATGAGCAACGCTGTGTGATATCAGTGCGCAGAATATTATATATATATATATCGCCGAAGACGGATGTGTTGGGCCATTGGTGCAAATAAAACGGCGACACAACGAATTTCCATTCTCTGGACTACATCCAACTGGAAATCTTGTAGGACCATTGTCCTGTTACGAGAGAAATCTAGCGGGAGTTTGAGAATGAACGCTGAAGAAGAAATCTTATCTGTCATGTTATTATGGAGAAAATTAAATCTTATCTGTCGTATTATCATAAGAGGAAATTAAGTCGTATCTGCCATGTTCTACTAGACAAAATTAAATTTTATCCGTCATGATCTCATGACAAAATTAAATTTTATCCGTCATGATCTCATGACAAAATTAAATTTTATCTGCTATGTTCTCATACGTAAAGTTAATCTTATCTTGTCATATTTTTAAACGCAACATTAAATCTTATCTGCCACTCTTCGTTCTCTCTGCGTTCAGCATCTCGATAATGTTAGATTCTCAGGCCTGTGGTCAAGGCGAAGTCCAGTCTTCTAATTGTCAGAGAGGCTACCCCTTAGCTTTTACCTCACATGTTTCCTCTTGCCAGACCTGCCTTCGCTACTCCTTGTATGTTGAGCAGTCTTGAAGTACGTGTACGGAAGCTTTGGATTACAGATCCACGCGCACATTCATCTGTGTATGAGATCCAACAGTTCGCAGTGTCCTGTTCTGTCGAAATAGTGCAGTCTGTTGATGTATTTGAAGGTGATATATTGCATCAGGTTTGTCTTCCACCCTTATCTGACATATCTCCATAGATCAAACTAAAACTAATCATGTCATGAGTCATGTTCTCCAGGTGAAATGAAATATTATCTTTCATGTTTCCACAGGTAAAATTAAATACTGTATGTTCTCATAAGTAAAATTTAATTTAATGGGAAGGTTCTTGTTGATGAAATTAAACGTAGTCTTTCCTGCAAGTCCTACTGAATTCAGATATCGCATTGTGCTAAATGGCACATCCTAACGCGCGGACTTTCAACCTACAAACCAACTTTGCGATTATTATACCCCATTACTTCCAGTCCAACAATCCAACATTCACGTGAAGCTTCAGCACACAGTTAAACAACACTTGACCTGTCCCATCTTCTAGGTAAACGCTGATTTACAGCACTTTCTGGTACCCTTTATGTGTACTAACATCACCGAGGTCAAACCAATGCATAATAAACATAGCTTACACTTGGATACTATACCCACATAATCCATTTCATAGCGCATAACAACGTGTGATTGCTATAAAATGACAATGTGTCAAAACGTGAATATTTTACTAGTCTCACCAGTAGTTACTAAACCAGTGATTCCCAACATTTTTCAAGAAGCGACCCCTTTTTATAGAATAGATAACAGGCGACCTGGATACACCTTTACCCTAAAAAAAAAAAGCATTAATATTGTAACAGAAAACATACCTTTCTCACCTTCTGAGAATGAACCCAAATACAAATAAGATCATATAACAAAAGAAATTCCGGATATAACGCCAAAGGTAAACCAAGAAACCGGTGGATAGAAAACATTAAGATAACCTTGAACAAACATGGACCCAGCGTAACCAAGGCTCCCAACCATCTGACCATAGATCCAGCGCAACCAAGGCTCCCAACCATCTGACATTAGAACGACGACTGAGACTCCATCCCATATGCTTAACAATGAGTTGTAAAACGACCAATCATCGTTCATATGAGAAAAGACAATAGATAAAAAATAACATTTCAAATATTTTTTAACTTTATTTAATTCATAATTATAATTTTTAACTATTCATTTTCATATAATTATAATTTTAACGTAATCATATTTACTGAGATGGTGGAAATTTTAACGCGTTCACGCGTGACTTTTTTTTCCCAAAAAAAGTTTGTAGAAATACTACGATGTCCCCGCGTTGATATATGTGATCGATTAGGTATCTGATACTCAAATTTGTAAGAGTAACTTTTTTAATATGAAAAATTATAAAATTATTGAAACTTTAAAACACGTATAAAAGGAAATTTGATTTTAAATTGACATGTTTTTTAGTTTACTATTTCAGTCAACATTGCGTTATCCATGTCAGACGTATACACTAACTAAAGAACAAAAGAGAACTCGGTTACTACATGTGAAATGAGATGTCTAAAAAAAACAAACACAAACAGAACAAGAAGAAATCATGTGAGAAATTATGTAGCTAAATATTTTTTTTTTATTTAAAGAGACTGAAATTGTTCGACCACTTAGTTAAAATGAAGTAATGTTGGCCAGCAAGAAGATCATGCAACATGAGGATGGAAACACCACGAAGCAGAGGAAGACCAAGAAGAAGGTGGATTGAAGGAGTTAACATTTGAGACGTCACGAAATATTACTGCGTAGCAAGCGGCACAACGTGTCATAGCCCGGAAAACTTTCGTCATTCAATCCAGCAACGTCTTACACACACAAAAACAAGGACAAAGAGATAAGACTATGTCTGTCCGTGATCAGATTTGAGTGGTGGGCCCATGGGATCGAAAATCATGTACTAAACGTTTAACTGAAGAATGATCGTTGAAATTGGAAATATAAAATGTGTTTTGCTTCAAGTCAACTATGGAACTTCCTCAAGTAGCGAACTGGGGTGTATATAAGTAAAAAAACAAGTAAAGTAACCCATAGCAATTATTGATTGCCGTAGGGGTTTGAGATGTTAGCTATCTCACATTTCAGAGGCTCTGCAAATAAGGGCGGTAGCCTTCTCCTCTCTCTCGCAGTCTTTACTTCCCGGATTAACCCGGTGCCCATTTAAGGCTGGGTCGACCCGGGAGCCGTTGCGATCTGAACCCAGGACCACTCATATGCGAAGCCAGTCAGCTAACCACTGCGCTACGCGGCTCTACGCGGGGTGTATATACTCGTTCGCAATTTTCAGCACGTTATCAGAATGTACTCCAGACAACGGAATGTCTTGTGTCATGATTTACAGCTTGGCTGATAAATGTGCACCTTTCAACCTGAAATATCCGACTTCATGGTCACTTTTGTTTCACCATGACTTAAAGGATGAGACAGCCAACCAGTGCAGGATTTACGTATAAGCTAACCAAGCTATAGCTTAGGGCCCCCAAAAAAATCATATTTGGCACTGACATATAATATCTGAACTTATAAAGGGCCTCATATCTCAAATATCTTAGGGCTTGTCAAGTCTAAATCCGTCACTGCAGCCATCATCCTTCTTCAGCAGTCTCTTACGAAATGCATGGCAGGATGCAGGCAGAGTTAAATCCTATGTTTCTCTCTCTCTCGAGCCCTGGCAACATACCTGCGCAAAGACAATTATTAGCTTCTATCTTCACGACGTTAGCATACTATAACTAGAATAATCTATGCTCAGTTGTGATTATTGCCGTGCACGGGCGTACCTTCAAATACATGCAGATAAGGAACACCCGTTGCATTCCGAAATACAGAAAGTTAAAGGCAGCAGACTCAAGAGAGGAAGGTCGTGGATGGGACGTGCTGAAGATGTAATACAAAGCGTGTGCCGATTACAGGATGTGGCAGTTGGTGCGGAATGGATAGGTCTACCCACAGATTTCGAAACTTGTTTGAGAGTAGTAATATCACTTAGCAGGGAATGCAGAGAATGGTGTCCCACAGCTGTGGAGAAAGAAGTGCAGGCTTTAATCAGTGAGAATACCAAAGAGGGGGATGTAATTATATACACTGATGGATCTGTAATTAGGCATGTTCGCAGTGCTTGGGCCTTTACAGCTCAGTGCGCAGGTAAAACGATCAAGGAGGAAAGTGGTGCCTTTGCGGTCACTACGAGTAGTATGACCATGGAGACTATGGCGGTGACCAAGGCATTTGAGTGGCTACGCACACAGAAAGTAATGCAGGTCTGCATCTTGAGTGACTCTATGAGTATGATTAAGAAGGTACAAGTGGGTCTCGTTCGCGAACAGTGGATTGAGGCCTTGAGAAATGCGAGCTTGAAGACGGTTACATTTATTTTCGTGCCGGGACATGTGGGCGTTCGAGGCAATGAAAGAGCGGATCAACTGGCATCGTGTGCGATTGTGGCAAAGGGCGATGGGGCAATGGATCGCGCTGACGTTTTGAACTCCTTAAGAGATATAACACGCGAGAGTGAGACGAATGTGGATGATGATTCCTTTTCAATGGCTAGGATTAAAGATCAGGGATTGAGATGCGGTGTTGCTAGAGGTGAACATTTTGGAGGGCGCAGAAGAATGATGGTCAACCAGCATAGGACCGGTACTGTCAGCAGAAGTGTGATGGCGGATACACTCAAGGAGAGATCGGAGCAACTATGGATGTGTCCAGTTTGCAGTGATGATGATCCGACGACTAACTAACTAACTAACTAGAATAATACACACATATAATACACATACATAACTATAAATATGTTTATAGTGGATTATAGACATAAGCTGTATGAGCACTTTCGTTCTATTTTTCGTATCCCTGGTTGCCGTACTCACAGAACAAGCAGGGCAACAGTGTTGTGACGTAGAACTGGTTACTATGACGTAGGATTTGTTATATGTACTAGGAAGCCCTCGTGACGAGGTGGTTAAAAAGCAAAGTTCAAATTCTGAACACAATCTCATCGCGGTCAGTTAGGTCTGTATATTAGTTTACACTACTCGCCTATATACATTAATGTTACGGTATGATAACTTTGGCAGCACTCAAGAAACAGAATAACCTGAACTTCGACATGTCATACTTTTTAACGGTCATACGCCCTAATATAACCAAGATGAACTGCGTCCGTGTATTAACAGGTGTGTCCCACCACAAAAGAGCTTTAATTCTCGACCCACCAAGCACCATAAGTAAGAATAGTAAATAAGTAAATATGTATGACCAATAATATCTGGTACTATATTCGCAGTCCAACACCCGTTGCGTCAATTAGTGCCTACCTGTGTGATTATTTCCATTGTCTATGTTTATCATCTATTAATTTCAATATAATTATATTCAGGGGTTAGTTATGTAAAGTATAACTAAACATAACCCTAAAAATGAATATTTCAATTAATTATTGATTGATATAATATTTAAATCAATTAACCACAAAATACATAAGTAGGCACTAATGGGAAATACGCACGAAAACGGGGATTGGACCGCGATCACGGTGCCTAATATCTACCTCTACAGGTAAAAAGATGATAATTATAATAAACTTAATAGGGACTTCTTTTTATCATCTTCTATTAATAGTGATAGGTATTTGTAACATAGCACTCACTATGAGAAGGGAAAATAAACAATTTCAACACTGGCATAATCTACCAGCAATTTCATAGAATTTCAACACTGATATATTCTACCGGCAACTTCACGACCAGTAATTTCATAGAATTTCAACACTGATATATTCTACCGGCAACTTCACGACCAGTAATTTCATAGAATTTCAACACTGATATATTCTACCGGCAACTTCACGACCAGTAATTTCATAGAATTTCAACACTGATATATTCTACCGGCAACTTCACGACCAGTAATTTCATAGAATTTCAACACTGATATATTCTACCGGCAACTTCACGACCAGTAATTTCATAGAATTTCAACACTGATATATTCTACCGGCAACTTCACGACCAGTAATTTCATAGAATTTCAACACTGATATATTCTACCGGCAACTTCACGACCAGTAATTTCATAGAATTTCAACACTGATATATTCTACCGGCAACTTCACGACCAGTAATTTCATAGAATTTCAACACTGATATATTCTACCGGCAACTTCACGACCAGTAATTTCATAGAATTTCAACACTGATATATTCTACCGGCAACTTCACGACCAGTAATTTCATAGAATTTCAACACTGATATATTCTACCGGCAACTTCACGACCAGTAATTTCATAGAATTTCAACACTGATATATTCTACCGGCAACTTCACGACCAGTAATTTCATAGAATTTCAACACTGATATATTCTACCGGCAACTTCACGACCAGTAATTTCATAGAATTTCAACACTGATATATTCTACCGGCAACTTCACGACCAGTAATTTCATAGAATTTCAACACTGATATATTCTACCGGCAACTTCACGACCAGTAATTTCATAGAATTTCAACACTGATATATTCTACCGGCAACTTCACGACCAGTAATTTCATAGAATTTCAACACTGATATATTCTACCGGCAACTTCACGACCAGTAATTTCATAGAATATCAACACTGACATATTCTACCGGCAACTTCACGACCAGTAATTTCATAGAATTTTAACACTGATATATTCTACCGGCAACTTCACGACCAGTAATTTCATAGAACATAATAAAACTAGTACAATTGACAAAACAATGCCAAAAAATAAATACCGGTTCAAATTTGCGTTACATGGAGCATTGCAGCAATTCATATAACAGCGTCTCTGTCATTTCTAATTATTCGTTGTCTTTGATTTTCGGAGCTTATCCAAATTCTTACCCAGGAACATATGGCTTCTTTTGCCGAGTGACAAAGACTCTGCACGCTCGTTTCTTCCCACAGTAATCATGGAACAAAACTTAATAATTAATACAACCCACATTATTTGCATAACAAATATACAACTATCACAAGAAAGTTGCGAATCAAACCGTTCGTAAATCTGTCATTTAATGCAAAAAGAACATTAAAATCAAGGTATAAACAGGGTAGGGAAATCGACAATTATGAAGCAGCAGTTCCTTATTTTAATTTTTAAACAATTGCAAAGATAAAAATCGTCTAGTTTTCCAAGTCTGTAGTCGCACATCTAACTGTACTGGAATAAAATGATCGTTTCTGTATCCACTTGAAAATTCCATTATTTCAATAGCTCGTTAAAATTCCAGATGTACCCATAGTACAATTTGTTTAATGTGTTAGTTCGAATTACCCACAAATGCGTTAAATCGGAAAATCCACAATAAACTATTATGCTACACCGTGCATGCACCGGTGTAACTGAGTGATAAACACGTCCTTCTGCATAATAGTCCTGAGCTTAGATCCCAAACAGCGTCATATATTTCGTTCGATCCGACATTTCCCATATTATTCATTGGCTGGTGATACAAATTATGCGCAGTGACCAATGATCAGTCGAATCGGCCTAGAAGAGTGACGCTATTTCAGATCTACGCACAGGACTATTGTGGAGAATGACTTGGTAACAATGGGCTGGTTATATCACCAGTGACGTCGAATGTCAACGAGGGGACTGGACTTCTAGTTCAAGGAGTAAAGAATAATGTCTTCTCTCAAGACATGTCGTTGGAGGCGACTAAGAAAAGTTGAGGGATATGCTGACAACCTGCCATCTGTGAATAGAACAGTATTTTTCACTGTGTGTCTTGTCTCGATTTCTTACTTTCGTCTTCTGTCAAATATTCTTACTTTATTCTGTCAAATATTTCTTACTTTTGTCTTCTGTCAAATATTCTTACTTTATTCTGTCAAATATTTCTTACTTTCGTCTTCTGTCAAATATTCTTACTTTATTCTGTCAAATATTTCTTATTTTTGTCTTCTGTCAAATATTCACCATGGATGACAAAGAGATGCAGACCAGCGGTCATCGCACCTTAGTCTTTTTGCGACAGACTCACATGTTGCAGGGAATACTTGGTGTGCTATCACTGCAGATGGGTCAACAGATCTGGCATAAGAATGATGAATCCAAAGCTGTATTCTACGCGTATGTCAGGACCTAATGATCATGTGATGCTGCAGTACCGGAATGTTTAACGTCTGGAACTAATCATGCATCAATAAATCATCCTTAATACAAACATACATTTGAGACATCGAACCGCATAGGAGTTTAGGTGTCCTCTGGGTTACTTACCGAAGGGGACTTGTATTGTTGTCAGGAAGGATATGGGCTGTCAATATCTACCTGCTCACAGCTAAAGGGATTATTTCACCTTCACAACAAATGAACGTGTTCAATAACCAGTATAGTACATTTCTCAGTCACCCAGAAGAACATTGATACCTCCTTATAAACAGTTCGGAAAAGAAATTATGGAAACACATCCCCCCCCCCTAATTTGTGAAGACTCGACCGCTGACATTTGTCCGTAAGATTGACAAAGAGCAGCAAATAGTACACCCTGGGTTCGCAGAAGTTGACCGAGAGCAGCAAATAGTACACCCTGGGTTCGCAGAAGTTGACCGAGAGCAGCAAATAGTACACCCTGGGTTCGCAGAAGTTGACCGAGAGCAGCAAATAGTACACCCTGGGTTCGCAGAAGTTGACCGAGAGCAGCAAATAGTACACCCTGGGTTCGCAGAAGTTGACCGAGAGCAGCAAATAGTACATCCTGGGTTCACAGAAGTTGATTGTGAACTGTTGTCAAGTAAAATATAGTGACACGACAACTCTTGAGACAGACCATCACATTTATAATAGTGTTCATAGTGTCTTCTAGAACAGTCCTGCAGACAAGCTCGTAGATTAAGAAGGAATGGGAACAGGTTTAAACCATCTCATTAAGAAATCTGAAGATGACAGTAATATGGAGCAAGCCAAAGAGTGGGTAAATCCCCCCCCCCTTCTTTCCAATGGTTTTCCTAAAAAGGTCACCATAATCTTAACAAAATGAAAGAATTGCATCATACGAAAATGAAAGAACTGCATCATACCAAAATGAAAGAATTGCCCAAAAAAAAAGGATGAAATTACCTTTTCTTCAGTCAAACCTCCCTCTTTACCGAAAACATATCTACGGTCATGTCTCCAGACTTTATCACACAAAACTTTTCTTACTTTGAATGATTCAAATTGTTCCATACTTGTCATTGTCTGGCAACACAAAAACATGCCCAAAATCGACCAATCATCAGTTGCATCAGCAAAGGATGCGTGACGCTAATTAGAATCTGCGCGCGGTACTACTCCGGAGAAGTACTTGTGTTATATGAGCAAACGACGGGGAACAGAAATTGTTAATATTGTTCTGATCAACGTGAGATTTAGGCTTGGAAGTTCAATGTTAATGACACGTCTTCTGCACAAGAACAATATTACCGTCTGATCAACATTTCAAGAGGTCGCGGCTAATGGACTCCCAGAACTGCGACCACCACTGTTTATTTATAGTTGTGAAGCTCTGATATAACCAAATTTAACAAACGTCCGTGGTTGAAAGAAGCGTACCTCACCACAAGAAGTATATTTTTTAGAAAAATTGGTAACATGCAGGATGTAGTCATCAACGCAGCATTTTCGGAAGTATCGATTTTCTAAGCAATATAAATACGTTCAGTAGTTTGTCACTGCTTTCTGAACGGTCTGGGTTCTAATCTCTGCGACTGGATTTGAACTCGGATATCTTGGCCGTCACAGATGCGCCTGTATCACACCGTCACAGAGCCGGACAGGCACATTTAACTTACAATCATTAGGAAGAATCATTCTGGAAATGTTGAAGTATTTATCCGCGTTTTTGGTTTGTTCCCTTGTAGTAGATGTCAAGTTATGATTTCCTATACAAAAGAGGAGGGAGTGTAGATCCCCTTATCTGCGTGTCAACGGGCCTTTCTGTTACCCATTTCCTTTGGCTGGGTCCACATAAGGGCCGTTGATGATTTACACAATTTTCCCTAAAAAATTATATGTAGACACTTGTATATATATTATCTAATGCTGGAAGTTACTAGTATTGGTCGATGGTGATACAGCCAAATCACATTGTAACAACTTATGTACCGACTAAATCTATATGTAATAACAGAAATTCATTATATACAGTGCACACAATAAAAGCACAAATAATTCGGGATTTTAAGTAAATACTGAAACAAAATATAAAACGGGTTAAATTGCAGTTTTGCGCTGAAAAAAATACACAGGATCGACGTCTCGACCAAAATGTCTTTATCAAGATAGAGACGAAACAACAGAGTTTAAAATCATATGTTGCGCGGTTTTAAAGTACTTTCACTCAAGCGGGGAGTTTTTAAAGTGTTTTAAAGATATGACATGTTGTAAAAGAATGCGCTATAAAGTGATTCCAATGTATTTATAATGCAATCTATGAGTTAGAATAGTTGCAAGATGTTGGCTGTATTTCTTATTCCATGTCTATATTTATAATACAGGACCTGGGAGTAAAGAGCGATGTTGCAAGAAATTAGCAGCATTTATGAATCATAAGAGAATCACGCCGAAGACGGATGTGTCAGGACAATGGCGCAAATAAAACAACGACACAGCGCATCTCCTTTCTCTGGACTGCATCCTGCTGGAAATCTGGTAGGACCATTATCCTGTTACAAGAGAGATCCAGCGGGAGTTTGAGAATGAAAAAACGTTGAAGATACCAAATGATATCAAGCAACAGAGAACACATGTTCCTCTTCTTCTGCATTTATTCTCAAACTCCCGCATATTAGCAGAATGTAGCCCAGAGAAAGGAATGCGTTATGTCATGTTCTGCATCAAAGCAGCAATAACTGCACCTTACGGCTAAGTGCAGCTTCAGCGTAGCCTATGGGTAACTTTGCTTCTTCTTCTTCAACGTTCAATCTCAAACTCCCACTAGATTTCTCTTGAGGAAGAACAATGGTCTTACTAGATTTTCAGTAGAATGTACTCCACATAATGGAAATGCGCTGTGTCGCCGTTTTATTTGCTTCAATAGGTTTGACACATCCGTCTTCAGTTGTGATTAAATAACGAATTTTTTGCTTCGTAGTCTATAATCAAGGATGAGGTACTTGATATGTAAATTTGTAATAGAAACAGTTCTGACAATGTAACATTATCACATAAACAGCTATAAAAAGATTAACTTATCATTATCTCATGTATGTGTTGTTTAAATTATCACGGAAACACTTCTGCAGAAATTAAATTATCACGAAAACACTTCTGCAGAAATTAAATTATCACGAAAACACTTCTGCAGAAATTAAATTATCACAGAAACACTTCTAACGAAATTAAATTATCACAGAAACACTTTTACCGAAATTAAATTATCACGGAAACACTTCTAACGAAATTAAATTATCAAGGAAACACTTCTAACGAAATTAAATTATCAAGGAAACACTTCTAACGAAGAGTATAAATTATTATTACCGTAGACACGCAGTTTATTTTACAAGAAACGAGAAAGTATACGTGAAAGCAGTTCTGGCACCGTTAAATTATCTGCCATGCCCGTCGTAAGATGTGACTAAGGAGATTTTTTTTTGGTGGGGGGGGGTGGATCTGGCTGTCTCGTCCCATAAAAAGTCAAGTAACCCGGACACCATGCTGAAGCCGGATGTGTCAGGATGAAAAGCGCCAATATCGTAGCCAAGCTATAAGCCATGATACAACGTTTTCCGTTCTTTGGACTACATCCTGCTGATCTGTTGCAGTTTGAGATCCAACACAGAGGAAGAAGAAGCCTCTAATTAAGAAGGAAATCATAAATTGAATCTGTGTATCAACATCGTGTTTTCAATGTCAGACGTGGACATTAAGTAAAGAACAAGAGAGAAAGCTTACGTGTGAAATGAGATATCTAAGAAAAGCGGCAAACAGAACAAGAGGACATCATTAGAGGAATGGGGAGATTCCAAAAACTGTTGGAGCAGTCTACGGTCAAATATATTGAAAAACAGAGACGGGAATGTTTCGGTCACTAAATGAGAATGAACACATATTGGCCAGCAGAAAGAGCATAAAACATGAGAATAGAAACACCAAGAGGAATATGACCAAGAAAAATGTGGATTGAAGTTGTTACTAGTGTTTTGAGACGTCGCAATATTACTTCAAATCAAACGTGACATAACCCGAAATCTGATCGTCATTTAATCCTGCTACGTCTACTAGCAAATGCAGAGTAAAGACAACAGATAGACTGATAGAGCTAAGATGGGGGTCTGAGATGTTGTATAGATGATTCAGTCTGATATTCGTGTAAATGTGATAAGAGATGTGGCCACTAGGAAGTAATATAACAACAGACGGCAGGAGCAGCAGAAATACACAATAGATGTAGTAAAGCATACCAAGCCCTAGGACAAATAAATACACAATAGATGTAGTAAAGCATACCAAGCCCTAGGACAAATAAATACACAATAGATGTAGTAAAGCATACCAAGCCCTAGGACAAATAAATACACAATAGATGTAGTAAAGCATACCAAGCCCTAGGACAAATAAATACACAATAGATGTAGTAAAGCATACCAAGCCCTAGGACAAAGAAATACAAAATATAGTAAAGCATATCAAGCCCTAGGACAAAGAAATACAAAATATAGTAAAGCATATCAAGCCCTAGGACAAAGAAATACAAAATAGATGTAGTAAAGCATACCAAGCCCTAGGACAAAGAAATACAAAATAAATGTAGTAAAGCATACCAAGCCCTAGGACAAAGAAATACACAATAGATGTAGTAAAGCATACCAAGCCCTAGGACAAATGCAACGAATCTTCAGAAGCAAAAGTGTAGATTTAAACACCAAAATAACACTATTCACAACGATTATTATGCCAACGCTGTGTTACCAATGCCAAATATGGACAATGACAGCACAAGACAAACGTAAAATTGTGAAAACTGAAATGGTATGCTTAAGCAGAATCCTAGGAATATCGCTAAGAGACAGAGTTAGGAATGAGGACATTAGACAAACAACCGGCACCGCCACAATCTTGGAATATATTAAGAGACAACAGATCAAATGGTTTACACACATCAGCAGACTACCACAGCAAACTATGCTACACAAATACAGTGATGGCAGACATAGAGGCCGACCTCGAAAATGATGGACCACTGAAATAAAAGAGGAGACAAATTCCACAATATAATAAAGCACACAAGAGAAACGTCTCCAGAGAACTCTTCTACCCCTAACGCTGAAAGGCAATAAAGGGTTTAGAGAATAGATAGATAGTATCGAATTCTACTATGAGTTTTGATACGTGTAAAAAAACAACTAGTGTTGTCATCGATTATGGCATCGGTCCACTTGTGACACAAGTTGATAGATTGGAAAGAATCGAAATGAATTTATCAGGACAGTGTTAGGGTGTACTAAAGATGCCTTCATCACAATCAATTAGATTCTTGTTGGATTCGCCCTGCATTAAGGAACTACATCAAGTGACGCAGGTTAGGGCATCTGAAGGGCATGATTGCAGGACTCAATCATGATTATCTGCAGTATAGAAGACTTTTGCATATAATTAGAACACATTCGTTAAGTTTTTGATTATTCTATTGTCGAGAGTTTCATTGGTCAATATTTACATACTTGGAATCTCATGCCAAAAATAGCCAACACGATTTCAAGTATACTGTATAAATAGTGACCACCGAAAATTACGACAATAATCAAAAACGTAACCAATGAAGTCTTCTTTACATTCTGTACAGATGTCATTTAGTTCTTTGCTACAGACGGCCTTGCCGCAATGTAGCCAATAATAATCACCACATCTTATACCAACGTCTAGATGAGACAAAGGCAAACTAAATCAAACGCAGAAAGTCATAGATGGTAGAAGCAGATGACATGTTGTTGCAGGTACCGATATGTAAATTGGAAGTAGTCGGTTAAGGCAGGGAATGAGTGGAGGTGGACATTGACCAAATGTCTATGACAAATATAATACAACTGAGTAAAGTATAGTGAATAGACTAGTATCAGGACATATGTGTCGATGAAGACATTAGCTAGTTGCACTCCCTCAGTTGCATTAGCTAGTTGCAATCACCGGTACATTTATATATTGCCGTTGTCATGGGGAGGTCAGAGGCAACAAAAGAGCAGATAATCTTTGCTATATGTGATAATCTGGTTGATGGCATAGTATTGATAAAAGAGAGGGCCAACATAACGGCAGTCTTTGCAACAGATTGAAGTTGAAGACACTGGAGGTGATAATGTACACATACATGGAATGACAGAAAAGGGATTACCAGAGGTGAGAGGGAGGAAGTGTGTACTCTCTGGAAAGATCCGACCATCACATAATCAACATCTGACTGGGACTTTCTGTATACTCTTGGCTGATGCTGGAATGGAGCACTTATTGAAATGTCCCGTGTACCATGATTCTGGTTTCTAATCAAGAATTGTTATTACATGCTTACAGCAGAGCAATATATTTATTGCATGCTTACAGTAGCGCAGTGTATTTATTACATGCTTACGGCAGAGCAATATATTTATTGCATGCTTACAGTAGCGCAGTGTATTTACTGTACTAAACTAATTTCAAGATATTTGTTCTTTCTGAAAAAGTACCAAACTAGCAAGCTGCATTGAGACTATTTACAAACCAATGGCATTTATCATCCAAACAAATTTTAAAGTGACTATCTAACCGAAAAATCACTATAATGAAATGTGTTTTTAAATTGTGACTATCTAAAGGAAAAACACGAAATGTGTTTTTAAATTGTGACTATCTAAAGGAAAAACACGAAATGTGTTTTTAAATAGTGACCATCTAACCGAGAAATCACTATAATGAAATGTGCCTTCTTCAGTATTCATTCTCATACTCCCACTGGATCTCCTATAGCAGGACAATATCCGTACTAGATTCCGGCGGGATGTAATTCAGAAAATGAAAATGCGATGTCCCCGTTTTATTAAGCCAATGGCCCGACACATCCGCCTTCGGCAGAGAAATGTGTTTTTAAATAGTGACTATCTAACCGAGAAATCACTATAACTAAATGTGTTTTTACTAAACTAGTTGTACTATATCACAGAAATGTATCGCATTGTAACGTCAACTGACCAGAAATGCATCCATCAATGGAGCAAAATGTTGAGAATCGCTGGTCTATCAAAAGCTCCATAAACATGGAATGGAACTTGGCTAACACAGACAGACATAAAGACGATATTCACACGCTTGGAAGAAAGAAATTATTTTTAGATTGAGAACAGGCCACAACAGACCCAAACAACACATATACGGAAATTTTGGAGTTTTTGACA
This sequence comes from Meghimatium bilineatum, assembly GCA_034231615.1. Lineage (NCBI taxonomy): Eukaryota > Metazoa > Mollusca > Gastropoda > Stylommatophora > Philomycidae > Meghimatium > Meghimatium bilineatum. The sequence goes on from CM067316.1 coordinate 57,555,029, forward strand.
CCGATATGTGCTCCTGTGGGCAGTCTCTAGAAAACACAGAACCTAATTTGCAGAACAGCCCACTGTACAACGCAACACACACAAAAATGACCATCTGAAATAGCTCTGACGGACAAGCTCTACTGTCCTTCCTCAGGGCTGGTGACCACAGTAAGTCATTGATGACATCCACATCCGCATTTGACTTCTGCTACAGAACAAGGAAGAAGCTGGTCTAGTAAACAATCCAGTTATCTCCCTTGCAACATATTTATTTTATTCTGTAACTAACAGAGAAATAAAACGGATACGTTTTCTAGTGTATTTTTTAAATATCTAACATTTTCCATGTTATTTTAGTATTTTACTTTGTGGTGTTAAAAGTCCGAATTTATCAAAGGTTAATTGTGTTTGTTTTAATAAGTTATATCCGTGACCTTCGCAGAGAAGCTTGTGTGCAGCGTCACTACGTTAGGCCACTCTGGTTATTGCCATAATTTCATTGGTCATTTATTTATACTTTATACTTTCGCAAGCCAATGAAAATCACATCAATAGTCAGATCGACCTTGTGCAGTGACGTAAATTGGGTTAGCACTTATTCCTGTATGAATGACAGATGTCACGGCTCTATCTGTCCCGCGGGATATCGAAAGTCGACAAAAACAATGCAACCGGAGGTTGTAGTTCGCTCAATGCAATCAAAGATTGTAGTTCATCAAAACATCCATCACTTTTTATGGTAAATGCTCTGATATAAATATAACCAATCTGGACTACGCCCTTAGTTGACATAAGCGTGCCTCACTAACGAGGCAGCTTTTTTTTTATAACTAAAAACATAAGAACCACACAAAATTGCAAGCTCTAAAAGGTTACCAGAAGAAATTTAGCTATTCTTGCACTGTATTATTTTCATTTTGAAAAGTAGAGGGTGTAGGGAAAACCCTGTTACATAGAAGTGAGCTGTTAGTTTTGTTGATATGGTACAGATGGTGTGTTCATTTTGTAGGCCCATGTGGTACAGATGGTCGGTCTCTCAGTCTATTGTGTCAATTTTGTATGTGATACAGATGGTGTTGCATTTGTAAGCACTAACAAGAAATTCCTAATAAGAACTAAGAAATTCCTAATAAGAACTAAAAATAAATTTCTAATAAGAACTAAGAAATTCCTAATAAGCACAAAGAAGAAATTTCTAATAAGAACTAAGAAGATATTCCTAATAAGAACTAAGAAGAAATTCCTAATAAGAACTAAGAAATTTCTAATAAGCACTAAGAAGAAATTCCTAATAAGAATTAAGAAATTCCTAATAAGAACTAAGAAATTCATAATAAGCACAAAGAAGAAATTTCTAATAAGAACTAAGAAATACCTAATAAGAACAAAGAAGAAATTCCTAATAAGAACTAAGAAATTCCTAATAAGCACAAAGAAGAAATTTCTAATAAGAACTAAGAAATACCTAATAAGAACAAAGAAGAAATTCCTAATAAGAACTTAGAAATTCCTAATAAGCACAAAGAAGAAATTTCTAATAAGAACTAAGAAATACCTAATAAGAACAAAGAAGAAATTCCTAATAAGAACTACGAAATTTCTAATAAGAACTAAGAAATACCTAATAAGAACAAAGAAGAAATTCCTAATAAGAATTAAGAAATTCCTAATAAGCACAAAGAAGAAATTTCTAATAAGCACAAAGAAGAAATTTCTAATAAGAACTAAGAAATACCTAATAAGAACAAAGAAGAAATTCCTAATAAGAACTAAGAAATTCCTAATAAAAACTAAGAAATTTCTAATAAGCACTAAGAAGAAATTCCTAATAAGAACTAAGAAATTCCTAATAAGCACTAAGAAAAAATTCCTAATAAGCACCAAGAAGAAATTCCTAATAAAGACTAAGAAGAAATTAATACAAAGGACTGAAGAAATTCCTAAGAAGAACTAACAAGAAATTTCTAAGAATTGATTCCTAAGAAGAAATATGAAGAACAGACTATGAAGAAATCCCTAAGTAGAACCAAGAAGAATTTCCTAAGAAGCTTGACTGCAATATCAGACCTTGTGTGCCCAATAGTCCTATTGATGCTTAGATACAGTTTACAAAATATAGAAAGATCTTGCATAGACGAAATCTCTGTATTCAAATCAATAATTGAACAATCACTGGAATGGAATTCTCCACTATACATTAATTTCATAGATTCTGAGAAGGCATTTGACATGATACACACTGTGTCACTGTGGAAAATTCAAGCAGTAAATGGATTTTCTATGACAGAATTAATATTGTGAGAACCCTATACGCAGATACTCAAAGCTGTTGGACATTTAGGGTGTCCCAGTTAAGGAGTTTCAAATCCAGTCAGAAGTTAATAATGGATGCTTTATATCCCCAGCTTCTTGTATGCTCTCAAATCCCTGCCAGTTAGCAGAATATAGTCCAGAGAATGGAATGTGTCATGTCACAGTGTGGCTGAGACAAAAGCGCTATTTGGCATGACACATCTTGACATCAGTATGACTTTAGGTCACTTTGACCTATAAGGTGCAAGGGCCAACTCCACCCAAACCTTAGTTGCTTCTTTATGACATGCATGACAGGTCACAGTGTTGCTATTCTTCGCTTCTATTCTGGGCTCCAACAACACAAGATAATCTCAAATGTTGTTCCTGGCAGAAAATTACCAAGTAACGAGTGAGGCAAATAAAGGGGAAAACACTGACATTACATAGAAAATTGCGCTTGGTTTGGTCAAGTACAAATTTACTTCTTAAGGTGAGGTACACTCGTTTCAACCATGGACTCGAGTCAAATTTGGTTATTATATCAGAGCTTTTAGCAATAAAAAAACAGCAGAGGTCATGATTCTTGTAATGCAGCCACAACACACGGATTTAATAATATTGTGTCATGTGACATTCTTTCCAGATCATAGTCTTCCTTGTGAATTTCCTAAAATCTCTGCCATCTCTGGCAAGTTGTCCCACTTCCTCTAGCGACATGTGTATGCCTTCCTGAATATCTCTTGTCCTACGACATCTTCATCAGCCACTGCCTTCTATTGCCCCTCCAACAACACTCTTTCCATGCCATCGTGTCTCTTGACATAGATGGAAAAAACCTAACTTCCTTCTTAAATATGGTGTTTAAAAGCCAGCCATCTTGAATGTTAATTTTTCTTAGCACGTCTTGGTTGGTGTTTCTTGCGGTCCATAGTATTCTCAGGACTCTTCTATAGCACCTTATTTCAAAGGCCTCTATTCTCTTGGCAATAGTTTTATTTATTGTCCATGTTTCACAGTCGTAGGTCGCCAATAATATTACCCGGTTATATCTCAGGTAGACTGAATGATATAGACTTATCAGATGACACTGCCCTATATACACACAATAAAGTAGAAATGTCAAGAAAAATAGAGTAAATAAAATAGCCAAGATTTTTGATCTAAAATTAAACTCTGGTGAAGGTGCTGTGATAGAACCCCAAGGGAGTATGAATTTGTCTCTTGTTCCCTATGCCATGAAGCAAAGTTTTACTTTCAGCTCTAGATTGGCGTTTTGTCTAGAACTGGTGAACATTAAAAAAAAAGCTCAAACATCATTCTTCAATGGCTACTGGTCCATTTTGGTATCACTGAAAATGAGAGAGCTGATGCCCTGGCAAAGCAGGAGGTAAAATGCAACAATACAGCTATCCTCTGCCATACACTGAGGCCAACACACTAATCCACAACTATTATGCATCACAGTGGAAGAAAGATATGGATATTGATCAGAAACTAGACCCAAAGCAACAACAGACCATAATCTTTTGACTTTGAATTTAGCACTGCAGACTACAGGATCACCTGTACCAGATCAGGGCGGCCCACACAAATCAATATCCATGAGGAACAGGCTTACAGACCCTTCAACATACTCCAAGACTGTCCAGATTATACAGAACTACGAGGCAAGAGGTGGCCACACTAGATTGAACAGAGGCCCAAACCTTAGGGCAGCCACTCTGACCTGGAGAAGACACTGGGAGTTTTGTCCTGGCCACTTTCCTGAAGATCTAACAAGACCAAAAGAATCTGGAAAGCAGAGAAGGTGTTTTGTCTGGCATTATTTTTTATGGAAAGGTTTACCTGATCTATTGAATGTCCCAGATTATTGTTTGACTCATTGCAATTGTGAAATGTAATGCAGTAAGAAGGACAGACTTCTACACCAGATGGGACTTCCCCATGGCTTTCTTGTAATCTTGAGCCATGCTACAGATAAAAGAGTTGATTCCTTCTCAGCAATCTAGGCGTGGAACTTCAAGAGATAAAACACCAGTATCTGGAAACAATTTGATCCTGCATATGCGAGGGCTGGAGTAACACAGGACAAATAATGAGATGAACAGAACAAATATTAATGTGCTACCAATAGTCATAAATACAAAATACTAGGAACAAGACACACTGACTGACTTTTCAGCTAAAAAGCCTTCATCAGGACAAAAGACAACAGACAGAAAAATTATCTCCCATAGAAAAGATATATGGAGTGATGATTGTAGAAGGAAGAGATTAAAGCGATTAAAAATATGATTTGACATACACTGTATTTCTGTTTATGGGTCTTCAGCAGACTTCATAAAAGCAGAGAGAATGAGGTGGATAGTCAACTCCACAACAAAACTGCTTAGTTACCTTTTATGACCTGCATGCCAGGTGGTAGTATTACAATTCTTTGCTCCCCTTTAAGAACCAAGCAACACATAAGCGATGGTAAAAGTTAGATTTTAAAATTAAATGCCAAGAGAAATGAACAGATCCTGCTCGTGTATTGCTGGAGTCCACAAGAGGAGTTAAGATTAACAACGTTTACCTTACATGCATGTTGTAAGAGGCAACTAGGAGGTTATGAGGTGGAGTTGACTGTCCCATCCCATAGAGGATCAGTGACTCAGAAATCAAGCTGAAGTTGGATGTGTCAGACCAAAAGGCGCAGATATAGCGGCTGAACTGTAAACCCTGAAGCAATGCATTCCATTATCCAGACTACATCCTGCAAATCTGCAGGATTTTGAGAACTAATGTAGAAGATGTACATATTCAAGCAAAAAGAAAAAAGCTAGAAGATGTAGGAAAATTCAATCTTGGTAGTTACTTCTCCTGCAGCGATCATTCTCAAACTCCCGCTGGATCTCTCTTGTAGCAGAACAATGGTCCTACTATATTTCAAACAGGATGTAGTCCAGAGAACAGAAATGCACTGTTTTATTTGCGCCAATGGCCTGACAAATCCGCCTTCAAATGGTAACTACTTGACCAGCGATGGAAATATAGACAAGGAAATTGATCAATGAATCAGAAAGGCTGCGGCAGGATTTAGATCACTAAGGAAAATGTAGTTGATCAATTTACTAAATAAAGACAGTGCTAAATTTATACAAAATAAATTCCCTCAGTTGATTGTATGGATTAAAAATGTGGATAGGAAACCAGTACTAGGAATGATAGTTGTATAACTAGATGTGAAAGCATGTGTGCTATAACAATTCTAAAACCCTTCTTCTTCGTCATCTGCATTCATTCTAAACCTCCTGCAGGTAACAATGTCCCCAAAACCTCCTTTCCATCACTTACATGGTATGTGGAAGGTAACAATGTCACAAAAACCTCCTTAGCCATCACTTACAGGGTATGTTGAAAGGTAACAATATCCTCAAAAGCTCCTTAGCCATCACTTACATGGTATGTGGAAGGTGACAATGTCACAAAAACCTCCTTAGCCATCACTTACATGGTATGTGGAAGGTAACAATGTCCCCAAAACCTCCTTAGCCATCACTTACATGGTATGTGGAAGGTGACAATGTCACAAAAACCTCCTTAGCCATCACTTACATGGTATGTTGGAAGGTAACAATATCCTCAAAACCTCCTTAGCCATCACTTACATGGTATGTGGAAGGTGACAATGTCACAAAAACCTCCTTAGCCATCACTTACATGGTATGTGGAAGGTGACAATGTCACAAAAACCTCCTTAGCCATCACTTACATGGTATGTGGAAGGTAACAATGTCCCCAAAACCTCCTTAGCCATCACTTACATGGTATGTGGAAGGTAACAATGTCCCCAAAACCTCCTTAGCCATCACTTACATGGTATGTGGTAGGTAACAGTATCGTTATACTTTACTCCCATTTCACTCCCTGGAAACACACTGATGGTACAGACCCAAAATAAAAACACTGAAAAACCATCAAAAGAGAATAAAGTGATATGGGAAAGACCACGAATAAACTGAACAGACTAACATAAGATTGTTATTGTTGGAGAATGTTTGTCTATGCAATGTTACTCGGAACAGAGATTGATGATTATTTTCCAAACACTGGGATTTCCTGGTGTAGTAGTTAAGCCACTACTGTGTTCTCAAGAGATCGCAGGTTCGAATCACATTCGTGACATCCTGTGGATTTTTTTGGAGAACCCTGTGGATTATCACTTGAAGCTAGGGAGTTACCTGCTATGAGTGGTACTCTCTGTGGGAGACGTGCCGCTTCACGGAGAGGGACAGTGTATATATGGAGCAACCCAAGTATTACGAAGTCAACTCTCTATGCATTTTTAGCACCTTATTTGAGTCAAATACGGCAACATCAGGACAGAAAACAACACACAATGTATCAATCTTGTGCCAGATATGTCCCACTTCATCAATATTTTTTGTAACTTTCACCTACGACATAAGGTAGTCAACTCCACATCCAATCCTCTTTAGAAACTCCACATCCAATCCTCTTTAGAAACTCCACATCCAATCCTCTTTAGAAACTCCACATCCAATCCTCTTTAGAAACTCCACATCCAATCCTCTTTAGAAACTCCACATCCAATCCTCTTTAGAAACTCCACATCCAATCCTCTTTAGAAACTCCACATCCAATCCTCTTTAGAAACTCCACACCCAATCCTCTTTAGAAACTCCACACCCAATCCTCCTTAGACATCTCTTACAACATACATAGCAGGTTACAGTGTCACTGTTCTTTGCTACTCTTCATTTCATAGATACATACAACAAAAAATGCTAGTAGGGCATTTATGAAGTAGAGCCACGGGCAATATATCAATATGTGATCAGCATACCAGTAGTAGTATAACATACAATGGATCAATATGTGAACAGTATATCAGTAGTAGGATAACATACAATGGATCAATTTGTGAACAGTATATCAGTAGTAGGATAACATACAATGGATCAATATGTGAACAGTATATCAGTAGTCAAATCCCATTATAACAACTTGGTTAGGGCCGACAAAATATTTATGTAATAAGAGAAATTTGCTATATGAATCAACAAGAATAGGTAAACATAACTGGGGATTTTGAAAAGTGTTAAATAGGGAGATCTGTTAAAAATATATGAGCTATAGAAGAATTCCACTATAGTAGGACTACAATTAAAGTAACATACAATGTAATCAACATGTGAACAATATATCAGTAGAACTACAATTAGAGCTATACGCTATGGATCAACATGTGAACAATATATCAGTAGTAGGACTACAATTAAAGTAACATACAATGTAATCAACATGTGAACAATATATCAGTAGTATGACTACAATTAGAGCACTATACATGTATCATTGCCTTTTTTCACAGGATTAATTATATCATACATGGATTTTCCCATTCTTACTTTGTATCTCCCATCAGAGCGGCAAATAGAGTATCATTCAATGAAATATAACTTGTTAGTTTGAGCAATAATCTGAGGGGCTTCTGAAAAATCATTCATGAATTAGACAATGTGAACCGGTTTTTAACCGTAGACCTCATGGTCCTTAAACAAATGGCTTAACCACTGAGCAGAGTTGTAGGACAAATAAAGTCTCATGCAATATATCAACATGCATACAATATAATAGTAAATGTAAAGTAGGTCCCAAGGCAGCAACCTGACCTCTGGGATGAAGATAGCTCCTCATGTACTTCTTCTTCGGCGTTCGTTCTCAAACTCCTACAGATCAACAGGATGTAGTCCGGAGAACGGAATGCGCTGTGTCATGGTTTACAGCATGGCTGTGGTATCTGCACCTTTCGGCCAGACACATCAGACTTCAGCATGAATGGGTCACTGACCCTATATGAGATGGGACAGCCAATTCCATCCCATAACCTCCTTAGTCGCCTCGTACGACATGCATGGAAGGTAAACAGTGTTGTTATTCTTTGCTCCCCTTTTGGGTCCTGGCAACACACGGGCGTCCTCATGTAATAAGACACAGCATCTATTAGGTGGGGTAGCCAGTTCCCTTCCTTGCTATCTTTACCTCTCCTAACTCATGCATAAGATACTCATTTACAGCTGGGTTAATTGAAGGATCAGTCATGACAGGCACGAAATCACAAGTCTGATATTTTTAATCCGGAAGTGGTTTCGAACTTGGCACGCTGTAATTCGGTGACAGCAAACAAGTTCCCTATCTACTACAGCGCTTCTCAACATAACCGTAGGACATGATAGATATCAACATTCATATAACATAACGATAGGACAATGATAGACATCAACATTTATACATCATAACAGTAGGACAATGATAGACATCAACATTCATATAATATAACAGTAGGACAATGATAGACATCAACATTCATATAACATAACAGTAGGACAATGATAGACATCAACATTTATTTAATATAACAGTAGGACAATGATAGACATCAACATTCATATAACATAACAGTAGGACAATGATAGACATCAACATTTATACAACATAACTGTAGGACAATGATAGACATCAACATTTCTACTTACTTCTCAATGATCTCCCTTCAGATTCTGGAGTCCCACGATCATATGCATCCCCTGAGTCAGAAAGAGCCTCAGAGACTGTGTCGTAGCCTGCTGAGCTGATGCTGGATGGACGCTCCTCCTTGACTCTTGGTGATATGTCTCTTTCATCCTGTTCATCCCTGTCATCTCTAAATGCAGCATCACTAGAATGTGTTCCTAGCCCTTCAGAACCTGATGACGATGATGATGATGAAGATGCTGTTGCAGATGATTCACCCGGTTTAAGTTTTTTTGCAGGCGAGAATGCGGAATGATATGATCCATCAACTCCTTCGGTACTTGATTGCCCAAGAGGGCGGAAAGCTCCTGGACGGACACCTGAGTTCATCAAGGCCAATCTACGATCAATACCAGGTCGAACAAATGACAAGGGTGAGTAAAGAGGTGTTGAAAATGGATCTCCTGGGTGAAACATTGTGAAACCAGCTGTGCTGAATGGTGGAGGAGGAGGTAGATCTTTGTCCATATTCTGTCCTGGGAATGTATGTGGAGGCGCAGGCAACCGTGGGGCTTCGTGACCCTCTGCAGTGGATGCTAAGACCATAAGAGCAGGAGAAGTAAGTGGATTAGGCATGAATGGGGAGTTGTCCATTCCTCCACTTCCGGGAGCTGGTGCAAAGAATGGTTTAGGCCAAAAATTGAATCGAAACATAGTTAAAGATCTCTGAAGCTCAGCACTCATCATTTAAAATGTAATCAAATGTGGAACAGTATTTAAACTATCATAAAGCCACCGTATAAATCACAGACTATAAGATAGGCTCAATGTTTCTAAACAAGTATATGCAAATTTGTTTTGTGTTTGTTCTACTCACTGAAGAAACAGACACATAAAATAAACACCATCTCTTAGACTAAACATTAACTTGACTTGGCCCTTATTCATGCAAGCAACTTGACGTGGTTCTTGCCCATGTAGGAACATAATGATGTAACTGTCTCTATTAAATCACTTCCACTAAGTCAAAAAAACTATTTACTTTAACAAAGAGCTTATGGTTGAATCATCAGTTTAGTCTGTTTTGCATACGAGCCATAATTTTTCGTGTCAATTTGTTTTGTGAATTAAAAATGATTACCGGGTACCTTTTGTTTTACTTCAACACACAATCTATTTTATCGTCTTGTTCCTGTTTTTGCTGTAAGGCATAGTATTATTGAACAATGATCTGTTTTAGGGCTATGGCATGTTTGTTGTACTGTAATATTGTGACGTCTCAGAACATTAGTAACCTCTTTCCATTCACCATCTTCTTGGTTTTCCTCTGCCTCTTAGTGTTTCTATTTTGATGTTGTATGCTCTTTCTGCCAGCCAATAAGGGTTCATTCTCATTAAGTGGTAGAACCATTTCAGTCTCTGTTTTAAATATATTTGACCGAATGTGTTGTTTTAACAGTTCTTGTAATCTATTCATTCCTCACATGATCTCATCTTGTTCTGTTTGCTACTTTTCTTACTTCATTTCATTTCACACGTAGTAACTTTCTCTCTTGCTCACTTAGTTATTAAGTCTGACATAATAACACAATATTAATATGAAAATAGAATTTATGATTTGCCTTTTGGTTTCCATTGGTATAGATACAGGTTTCAAGACTGGTTATGTTCATAATTTACATAGTTAACTTTTTGAATTCCTGCCTCAATCTCTCTGTTCATTCTTCCATCATGTGTAAAAATACTCCCAAGATATTTAAATTACTACACATTTAGTGCCAAACATATACTTCAAGAGTGTTCTGAGCATGAAACGCTGAGGCAGACATATTGGCCAGAGGAAACAACACTGGAATCAAAGCTCTATGGGACACTGTATGAACTACAAAAGACAGTGAGTTTTATTAAGGAGACAGAATTGCAGATATAGACATGTTTCAAGTGAACGAAAGAAGAAGAAGAACTACACATTTCTTCAGTAGTTGAGCATTTATCATTATGTTTATTGTATTGGGTTCTCTGCCAACAGATATTACTTCTGTGTTTCTCATATTGATAATATATTAATATTGGAGAGTCAAAAAAATGATTATTCACAACTGCTACAATTATGCCTAATAATATAAGTTTTCTGCCGTTCTGAAAGCAATGGGAAACTGAACGTAGTCATATTGCCTAGAAAAATTACTACATCCAAAAAATGCTAGGTTTATGGCTGCGTTCTGAATAGGGTATGCTACCATTTTATTTATTAATATAAGTTTATATATATATATATCAAAAAGAAGATTGGAGCACCTGAGGGAGCATCCATGATTATTTAACGACTAACTACAAAGTTTTTTATATTATGAAACTAATTTTCCATAAGACACGTTACAAAGTCTAAACAAAAACTAAATAACAAACCAATACATACAAAACTGTTTACTGAAATATTTTTTAAAATCTCTCAATTCAAATACTTCATCTATTAGTTCAGGTTTGGCTCTGTGAGGGCCAAGCACTGGGTTCAAATCTCTCACAAGACAAGTGTGCATGTGGGCCATTCAGAAAGTTATGGCAAACTACTGAAAGTATTTATGCCTAGAAAATCTATACCACCATAAAATTCAGGATTGATGGCTATCTCCTAAATAGGATATGCTACCCAAAAAATGAATTCAGACAATTTTATTAGTATTGTTTTCATAGCTGTGTTAGAATTTAAAACTGTTCTTTCATTAGTTTTTGTGTATCTTTTTCAATATTCATTAGCGAAAGAAATACTAAAATTGTTCAAATGCATTTATTCTGCACCTTTACACTTTTGTCCAATCACTATTGAAGAGATAACCTACCTACTAGAAACAACTAATTTTATATTAACTATTTGTTGTATGTCTACTTTCATTTGTTTTTTCAACTTTGTAAATTGCTTTCAATCCAAAAAAATACAGTTTTAAAAAAAACAGGCTGAGTCAATGTTTTGACCAATGATCCTTATCAAGACACATTCTTTTGGTTAAAATGATGGTTTTCTTTTCAGTATGGAAATTAAGTAGTGCCTATGGTTTTTTATAAATTATAATACTAAATCCATTTTGCTATTTTCTTTCATATATTTCATTTCCTCACAGTAGTCTGATGACAAATCACTGTAAAACATGTCTAATTATACTAGAACTTTGATTACTAACAATCTAAACTAACTGTTATTTTCTTGTTAAATCAATATTGAATAATAATTGACAGTTGAACTAATTCAGAGAAAATATAATTTACATCATACAATAAGTCCTACATGTCCTCCCTAATCTAACATAAAAATAGGACATACTTTCAATAATAATAATATCTTAGTGAAACAAAATTTGTAATGACAATATCACACAGAAAAAACAGCTCTTGTACCACAACAACGGTATATCTAGTGGAAATATAGGACCTAATCAATAAGCATGCATTAATAAATTGTAAAAAAAAATATTATAAATCAATTGTATTACATGTTATTTATTGTATAGGCCTACATAGTAAACTCAAACAAAATAATACGTATACAAGACACAAGTTAGTTATTAACATTGTCTACATTAGAATTTGTTATATTTTTCCGCTACATAAATTGAAAAGTAATCATAACAGTTCGCGTTTTTATTTTAATAATAATTAAAGAAATAAATGTGTCTTTTTAATTTGTAGAATTGACTCAATAAAAAAGAGTAATATAATTATAATTAATTAATAACATCCCGTATACTTTGTATAATACTATACGTATAGTAGTAATATTAGGGTTATGTGGTTAAGTTGCGTTGAGAATTCGTTATGTTTTCATTGTTATATTAATCACCATAGGGAATTCTTCATTACAAAGAAACACAATATTGAATCCAAATCTCTGGGTACTCATCTCACGAAATTGTCTTGTCGATATGAAACAACTTGTAAGAGATTCTCTTTATGGTTCTGCGATTTCAGAACATTTACCCTGTGGTTTGTGGTTAAAGTGTCACCTTTTGGGGCTGTGACATTGCAAGGACACGCCCCTCAAACCGTCACAGAGCGCCGTATTAGGAAGTGGGCTGAATGTTGATGCAGGGACAACCGCGGCGAAAGCGGGTTCGAATGAAAGAAATTATGGGTAGAATTTCTACAAGAAAACAAATCGATCAAATATCTCATCCACCCTCAATGATATTAGAAATGACACCTGTGAATAGATCTTTTACCATTAGCATTCTTATTACGCGTCCCAATCTTCGTAAAAAGGCTAAATAAGGACCCGATGAGTTTGGATTGTGAAAGAACTCAAATGTAAACAAGCGAGAGCTACCGTTGAGTGGGGACAGAGGGGAAGACATCAACAACGACAAATTGGCGGCATTTTGAAAAAAATATAACGACGAAATACAGTTGTAAATAGATTCTTAATTCGTATTTCTGTAAACATACAAGTATGGGATGCGCAATAAGCAATGGATGACAAGAAATATCAGCAGATAGAAAACTCAATACTTACTTGATACTTCCTCTACCGCTAAAGGGAATCCCAGATTTAATAGCCTCGTTTTGACGCGAGGTTCCCAGATGAAGAATTGTGGGAAATAAAACTAACTGTCCAATCATCTATTAACAAGAATCCTGAAAAATTCTTTATTTAGTTTCTTGTGATTTCTCCATTATTAATAATTCATGTCATATTCCGAATGTATCTTTCTGCTATTACGCTATTTTCATAGTTACATTTTTTATTTTAACATGGGTTTTTTTTGTTTCAAATAGTTTTATGTTTGAAGAAAATCACTCTAACTAGAATATACACACAAAAAGTATTGTGTGATTTGTAAATATAGCAGAAACAGTATGGACAAAAATAGATGATGTAGTTTATATGTGATACCGTAATAATAATAATAATAAAGACCCTTAACCCGCTAGGATCGTAGGGATGCCACACTCGATACATCAGCAAAAAATACCTTCCAAACAGTTCTGTCCTCAGTCATTCGGAGAGAAAAATCACATAAATGCTATATGTCAATGTATCTGGATGCAAATGGTAATACACACAATTTCTTTTCTTAAACAGTATCACTCACTAACATTATGTGCATAGTGTCAAACAGATCAGATCGGTAATTAGGGACTGTCCATAAATTACGTCAACAAACTTTTGTCAATATTTGACCCCTCCATCCACAAGTCAGCAACTATTGGATCAGGTATTCAGGGCCCCAACCTCCATACAGCCCCTCTGTTTGATAAATAGGGCATAGGGAACCTACATATAGGCCTATATAATATATATATATATATATATATATATATATATATATATATATATATATATATATATATATATATATATATATATA
>CM067316.1:57569284-57744284 GCA_034231615.1 Meghimatium bilineatum
GATTTTTCAAGACTTGGAGTGAAATTACGGAGAGTATGATTGTTCAAGACGGAGTGAAATTACAGAGAGTAGGATTTTTCAAGACTTGGAGTGAAATTATGGAGAGTATGATTTTTCAAGACTTGGAGTGAAATTATGGAGAGTAGGATTTTTCAAGATTTGAAGTGAAATTACGGAGAGTATGATTGTTCAAGATGGAGTGAAATTACAGAGAGTAGGATTTTTCAAGACTTGGAGTGAAATTATGGATAGTAGGATTTTTCAAGACTTGGAGTGAAATTACGGAGAGTATGATTGTTCAAGACGGAGTGAAATTATGGAGAGTAGGATTTTTCAAGACTTGGAGTGAAATTATGGAGAGTAGGATTTTTCAAGACTTGGAGTGAAATTATGGAGAGTAGGATTTTTCAAGACTTGGAGTGAAATTATGGAGAGTAGGATTGTTCAAGACGGAGTGAAATTATGGAGAGTATGATTTTTCAAGACTTGAAGTGAAATTACGGAGAGTATGATTGTTCAAGACGGAGTGAAATTATGGAGAGTAGGATTTTTCAAGACTTGGAGTGAAATTACGGAGAGTATGATTGTTCAAGACGGAGTGAAATTATGGAGAGTAGGATTTTTCAAGACTTGGAGTGAAATTATGGAGAGTAGGATTTTTCAAGACTTGGAGTGAAATTATGGAGAGTAGGATTTTTCAAGACTTGGAGTGAAATTACAGAGGGTATGATCTTGTGTAGAATAGACTCAGTGTAGAACTTAAGAGAATATAATTTCAGAAGCCCGCTTGTAATTGAAGAGAAATTAATTTCAGAATTCAGATATTAATTGAAAAAAGTGAAATCCCAGATTCCAGTTGAACATATACGTTTATAGAACCATAGCTTGTTTCGGGTTGTCTCAGAACTTTTTCAGATGACTACCTTTTATTTCATTGCTGTTGTAACCTTTCACCTCTGATTGTTGATTCATGAAATGTAAATATAATAAACGTTGTCACATTCATTTATGTTGGGAGTTCACGAGTGGAGTCCATTCAGTATTATATCAGTAGTATTGAAGTTGCCAATAAGACAGTATTATATCAGTAGTATTGAAGTTGCCAACAAGACAGTATTATACGGTATTTCACCTTCATGTACCTTCTCGTAATATATAAGGGTACACTGCTCAGCCTCGTTACATAATGGTGACACTTCTACCCAGATTTATCTCGTCAAGCCAATTTCACTAATCCCCGACAAATGCTACCTCGACCATTACCCTGTCAATAATGTATTTCCAATTATATCTATGTCTTCCTCAGCCCCTCTTGCCGCATAGTTTATATTTGAAAAAAAAATGTCTTCTGCATTATCATTTGAAATATAACTTGCGTATTAAGCCCTTTCAACCCAGGCCCGAATGTTATATGTTATATCAGGGCGTTGTTTTATTTTATATATTTATATTTACTCTGACTAAAATTGTCTTATAATTATATTTGTTTCCTATTCTACTTGATATCCTAACATGTTTACTAAATTGACTTCAATATGATTTTTTCTAAAAATGGTTTAGAATCTATTCCCTTTTTTAATTATACCTTTGTCATTTAATTAGTACGTGTTCAATTTGTTGGTGTTTTTTTTACTGCACTAGATACACATTGATTCATTCCATGTAAATTTGTTTACTCCTAATAGAAGTAAATATTTTCTAAATATTGTGATTTTAAAATTATGTTTCATTTCATTGCGTCTGCTTCAATCGCTAAGAGCTCACGAACGTATTAACTTGTAGGCCCCTATAGCTATTATTCCATATATTAGTCCGTTCTTTATGAATAGTATCCTTTTTTAGCTATTCTTTCTTGTATGTTCAGTTCTACTAGATTTATATCCTGTTATTTTTTCCTTCTTTAGCGTTTCTACTATATTTATTACTTTATGTGATCATCTTATATCTTCTTTCTGATATTGTGAATACAGGTTTGTAGTTATAGTTGATTTGCATTTGATGAAAAGAAGTTGTTATCAAATGAGTTGTGGAAAAGAGCACACCAGTGTAGGTGAAAGTGGAGGTAAAAAGAAAAAAATGAGATCAATAGGATACACCCTCGGAAAGAAGCCTGGTAACATAACCAAACATGCGCTGTACTGGACCACACAGGGAAATAAGAAAGTGAGAAAGCACAGCAACACCCGGAGAAGAACAATGAAGAAAGGTACTAAACACACTGTGAAGACTTGGAATTTATACGGTAAAGCGGTTAGTGATTTTCTCAACCGACGGCGATGAGTTCCCATACGAATTCCATTTCTTTCAGCAGATGGACAAGGTTATGTATGATGATAGTTTAGTAGGCACAATCTTCCTCATTCTACTCCTTTATCGTCCCCTCCCCATTTCCTACAATAACTCCAAATTCTTTTAATCTCTTAATAAAAGTTTCTCCTACCAGAATATCTTCGTCCATTTCTCCTACCATAATGTCCTCGTCCATTTCTTATCTTACAAAGTGGATAACTAAGAAAAGAGAAATGGTGAAGAACGTCTTTATAAAGACGAAATAACCCAAGTCTAATTCGACTGTCGCCGTTTCCCAACACGGCTCATACAGAAGAATTTAGGTCTGGAATATAGGGACACAATGGGCAACGGAGTTGTCTTTCTACACGAGAATAGCTCGTCGGCTGCGAAGCACCTCATTCTGAGATAGACGCACAGCGAGTGACCCAGGCAAAATATTAGCTCGACACGTGATAAGACCAATTCTAAGTAGATGCATTTTTCACAAGGCATTGCATCATGCAGAAGACTGAAGTCTCCAGGATAAAAAAAAAAAACCTTTGAAGAAACTACCACACTACAAAGAAGAAGCATAAACTAATCGCTCATATTTCCAGATCGAAATAAACGTGCAACCCTAAAAAAAAGCAAACGTTTCGTTTTCAAGGCCTGTCAGACTTTTCCCAGGTATGCGGTGTGAATTATATAATGTACAAATGGGTGAAAGCACGCATGCATAAAATAAGAACTCCTATCTGAACATCAATTGTTCTTTACGATACGCTATTTGGGCAGTGCCTCGTTCTTTAAGCGAACCACTTAACTCTTCTTCTTGATGAAATTTCTAAGTATGACACTCACTGCTTCCTGGCACTATTGTTTATTATTCCATCCCTTCGTGTCTATTCAAACATTGTGCGTAAGCAATTTATCTCCAAGTTTCACCCATGTATTGCCGAGGCCAGAACAGGGAACAAATAATAGCAACATTGATTGCCTTCCATTCATGTGATAAGAGACGACTAAGGCGATTTTAGGGTGACGTTGATTATTCCATCCCATATAGAGTCAAGTGACCCAGAAGTTAAAGTCATGTTGAAGTTCGATATGTCAGGCCAAAATGCTAATATATCGCAGCAAAGCTGTAAACCATGACACACCGCAATCCGTTCTCCAAACAACATCCTGATAACCTTCAGGAATGTGAGAACGAAGGTAAAGAAGAAGAAGACGATATGTCTATGATATTCTTACCTGATGATGATAATGAGTGTATAAAATTATGAGAATCGCTGTTTTAAAATTTAAAAGTAGCAAATACTTTTTCTCAACAAACGGGTACAAGCTCATAGATAAGACACCCTTTTGCTGAAACGGGACACCTTCGTGTTATAGGTTTTGAAGTACTTACAAAGCAGCTGAAACTAAGTACAAATCCTTTAATAACTAAAATTTATCTGGGACAGATTTAGATTTGACACCAACGAATACAACAGAACGGGTTTAGAAGATTATACTAAAATTTAGTGTCTTCCATCGCTCTCTTTCTCATGGGCCAAATAGTCTACTGTAATCACTTTCAGCCTACCAAGGCGGAAGAATGGGGAAAAACCCCGAGTCAAAATCAATTGGGTATGACCAGTCAACATGGTAATTACCACAGAACGAGCATTTCGTCGAGTGTGATTGCCCGCGTTTATCGGGGTTTATCTGTGTGATTTGCAGTAGATTTGAAAGCACAGCTTTGTCGTGGAGTACAACTTGTCAAGCTAGACAAATAAATGTAAACAAACAATCTCCAGGAATCGTTCCTGTGTCAAATTTATGTAACGGCCATAATTCTAGAGTCAACAAAGACAGGAAATTGAGAGGTTATTAGAATACTCTGTAGAGCAATAAAACAGTCAGGTTTTTACAGTAGAACAGTCTCAAGTATACAATGAAAATAATAAAGAAAATGTCAATGTTTTAAAAATAAACACAGAAAAACAGGATTACAATTCATTAAACCTGACTCCACTTAATTCAGCGAGTACGGATACCATTTCTGTTGTGCCACGATGCACGACGATATTAAATGAAGATTTCTTCGTTATTTCCTGAATAGTACCTTTACTTGCCTAAGGGACGCGGACTTCATCATAAGAGGAGTATTGTTGTACAAGCAAATCCAGTTTTCTTGATAATTGTTGCTGTATTTGAAAGCTCATCAAAATTCCCATACAACTGTTTGTGGATGTCTGCCTCAATGCACCATGATCCACCCTCAACTGGTTTAGTCTATCCATTCGCTAAACCTTTTGTTGCCTTTCAGAGTCAGAGGTTGGTTTAGTGGAATATGGTATTCAAGAGATAAGGCTCTGGTGTTGGGAATCAACTCGATACTGGAGATGCAAGGGCTGAGGTAAAACAAGGCAAATGTAAACATGAACGGAATTATTTACAAGTGTTATCGATATTTGTTAATAAAACATACTAGAAACGAGACACGACGAAATACGACGCTTTGACAAACAGCCTTCATCAGGACGAAAGACAAGAATCAAAACAATCAATATACTAAATATTTAAAAATCACACATAGTGTTACAGGGGTAGGAGGAAAAAATTAAAGCGTGATATGAAAAATGTCATAGGAAAGACAAAAGATCAATTTTGCAATGATCCAGCAAGGTAAGAGAGGGCAGACATAGCATGACGAGTGGATAGGGTGGAGAAGAGAGTGGTGGTGAGTCTTGAGAGAGATGATACAATGGAAATAAAGTTATAAAAAAAAAACTGAAATGGTTATTTATCTTAGTGTGAGTCCAGCTGGATAGCAACAGTAAATGGGGCAGTACACACTATGCATGATGCAATGTGTCAAAGATCACGTGACGGACACGAGATGATCAAAAGTAGATAAAGGATAAAAACAGAAGTCAGAACATTTTATAGTAATAGTCTCGTTCTACAGTCTGTGTTGCCTGCCCACATGAACACCGGGGTGGTGGAACCGTCTTAGTCTATTGGAGAGAGGGTAGAGTATATTTTAGTTATAAAATGGTGAGACATATTTATATTCCGAAAGTCGTGGTAGTTGGATTACCATCACCATTACCTTCACTAGTTTGTATAGTTGTAAAACTCTTATATAACCAAATTTGACTGACGTTTCGAGGTTGAAAGAAGCGTACATGCCATAAGAGGTAGATATTACTGAACCAAAATTTAGTTATATCACATGGCGTGGGGGTGTTTATCTTTGTGAGCCTTTATAATGAAACACGATATATATATATAACACAAACACGAGATATGTATAACACAAACACTATATATGTTATAACACAAACACGATACATTCATATATGATACAAGCACAATATATATAACAAAAGCAACATATATATAACGCAAACAAACCAACAAACACGAAATAAATAACACAAATAAGACAGCGAACACCATATATATACATATATAAAGTGACATAATCTTTCCAAAATGTTGTCTTCATTGTGAATACTCTGAATGTATCTCTGTCCCGGACAAGCAGGCCATTGGCCAGAGACGTGCATACATTCGTCGATGTCTCTAGTCTATCGTCTTCTTGGTGTACCTCTTCTTCTCCCGGCCGGAACTCTGCCCTCCAGAAATAGCCTTTCGGTACCATCATGTCGCTTTAATTGTCCAAAATAATGTAGTTTCCTTCCTATATATATATATATATATATATATATATATATATATATATATATATATATATATAGGTTGTATGCAACACACGACCAAAAAATATATAGACACACGTGTACACAGATTGATCGGTGAAAGATCCACTTCCACATGTAGCCAAGATGTACTAAGAAATATCATCATCATTAATTGCCGTCTCCGCAACAAAAAAATGGCTGCAACGGACCTCTAGCATCTCTTGCCTCTTGTTTTGGTGATACGCTCTACTAGAATGTAACCTGTCCATGTCGTGTTGTTTCTCTCCCACTTGTATCTCAGACTACCAAGAGATATACTAAAATAATAAAACAACTTATCACGTGAGCTAAAGCCTTAATTTACATGTAGTAAGTTGTCAGAAATCACACAAAAATACAAGTGTGTATTAAATCGTGTTTGTTGTCTTGTGTTATTTATTTGTTTCTCTATTATTTTTCTCTCTAAGTTCCAAGGATGTACAATACAAAGACTTCCACAAGTCGTCTGTTTTAGAGTTTTTCACTATCACGGATAGTAAAAATGGTTCGTGTCACACTGCTAGAGGTTGATCACTCGACATTTTGGGTTAACGCCTTGTATTCAACTTCTGTTCTTGTATTAAGAAATCCCCGAAGATTTCTACTAGATGTTCCCTCCATTACAGATAATTGAAACGGACTTATATGATCCTTGACTTTCGTCGTTAGTGCACCTCTGTACAGAAAATAAACAGGACTTCATTTGTTTCGTTTTTTATTATTATCATTATTTTTGTTATTATCACAAATAGCCAATTCAGACCAACGAAATTCACGAAAATAATCAAAACATGTTATATATATCATGGCTAGAAGAGGCAGGACAACTTGCTCAAGACCGCGGAGAATTCAAGAGATTCAAAGGGAAGACTACGCTCTGGAAAGAATATGTCACCAGATGATGATGGCATCTGTACACATGTCTGTTATAGAGGAGCCAGGTCTTGCACAACCACAAAAGTAGTTTAGACTTTGCTGAACACATGATTTATACATGCTGGCTATAAATGAGGGAAGGCGAAAATATTATTTCTGTTTACGTTTCGGATATCATGGTGACAGAATAATCCCTATTTATTGATTGTTTTTATTGATTTTCTTTTTGTGGTCATGTAGTTTAAAAGAGCGTAACACAACAAAGTGTCAAAACTGTCAAATACTGCATGTTTTCCGTTAAAGAGTTACAGGGAGCGAGTTTGTAGCTGTGTGATAACGGTCGATGCTCTTGCTGTCGCCACGCCATGTACAGGGCGAGTTTTTTTAATTCACCCTCCGACAGAAAAAAACCAAGTCCTTACCGGGGATCGAAATCTGGACCTCACGGGTGTGAGACCAACGTCCTAACATTTCGGCCATGCGCTGCAACTTATTTTTAAACACTGAGGAACTTCCATGATAGCCTAAAGATACAGTGTAACATCATAACTGATTGGCATAGAGATTTGTTTCATTGTACTCCAGTTACCCCATATGTATCCCGTTCTTCGCAACCATACGCAGCCTGACGATAGTACCGCTCATAGCACGTAACTCCATAACTTCAAGCTATAATCCACAGGGATCTCCAAAAACAAAAACAAATTTTATACACAAGACGTCGCAAGTATGATTCAAACCCGTGA
Source organism: Meghimatium bilineatum (assembly GCA_034231615.1). Classification (NCBI taxonomy): domain Eukaryota; kingdom Metazoa; phylum Mollusca; class Gastropoda; order Stylommatophora; family Philomycidae; genus Meghimatium; species Meghimatium bilineatum. Next base: position 57,576,912 of record CM067316.1, read on the forward strand.
CATCTTTGTTACTGACTGAAAAGTGAAGAACGTATTCCACATAATGCAGTAGTTGTACGAGAGTGGGTATCGAAGGAATAAAAAAAACCAGGTTCCCAAATTTGGTGCTAACAACGACTGATAGCAAGGTGCAAATATCGCAGATTCATTGTATACTGAATGCACATGTACCAAAAATCCCCTTTCAGGTCGTGAAGAAAACAAGTATGTTCTTATCTTGTAATATTGTTCAACATAATATAAAAAAGTAATTCGATATTGGTTTAATTCCCTTCCTGTCGTGAATGGTAACGCGTAAAACAAGTCAGGCAATTCCTCGTCGGTTAAACAGTCATGTGGGCTCATCGGTGTTCATCCATCAAAAGAAGTCACAATATTGGATTTTTTTCTCCGTGACTTTCGTTGATCATGTGTGTATACTTTGTGTAAATAGCCAATAAAAATTACGAGAACAGTCACATGGCGTTACTTTTTAAGGTTGAATTCAATGAGTCCACAGGACTGCGTAACTGACGAGGGAATCGAGACATGTAACCACCATCACAATATGATCACCATCTTATGTAATTTATCTTTGTCACGTGATGTGAGAAAGTTTTTAGAAGTTATATAGAACCTATTCCGATGTATGGAAGTGAATTTTGGGCGCTCAGCAGAACAGTGATAAATGATATTGAGGCAGCAGAGATGTGGTTTTAGAGAAGAATGTTGCGTAATGAAGATATCGCGAAAGAAGTTAATTAAAAAAGAAAGCTGTTTACCGACATCAGAAAGAGACAGTCCACATTTTTTGAACACATCATGAGAAAAGAAAATATGGAAAACATTGTAACAACAGGCAAGTTGAAGGGAAAGAGGTGTAGGGGAAGACCAAGAGAGAAGATGCTTGACAACTTAGCATTGTAGCATGGGAGAATAGTGGTATCAGAAATGATTGACAGCACACGAAATAGAATGCTGTGGAAAGACATGATAACCAACGTCACACTGGATCGACTGTATGGCCTTTTGCGTCTTGCAGACGGTCATTTAGCAATCCGTTGAATATTTTCTCTTGAATAATAGTCAGGGCCTATATAGAATCTCACTTTATGATCGAACAAATACATCCATTTGACAGTCTCAGCTATTTCATGGTTTCTCAAAGTGAGCGAAAACGCCTCTTGTGGAATTGCGAGACAATTCGGGGTGGAGAGAGTGGCGATGCATGATGAAGGGACGGTGTAGAGTCGGTAGCGATGTAGGGTCAGGGAAGGGAGGGGTATAGAGCTTTCGAAAACACTGAACCAATAGCACAAAGAAACTGAGGCCTCTTGTTACTCTGTATGTACAATAATACACGAGGTGATATTATTTTAATATTTATTGAATGTTGCTCAAATAGGATATACAGTTTTTGCTTTCGTGGTGTTGTTTTTTGTTGTTGTTGTTGTTTGTTTGTTTGTTTGTTGTTGTTGTTTTTTTTTGGGGGGGGGGGGTTGTCTTGGGGAAAATGTATTAGATGTGAGTATTTTTTTTTTAATGTATCTGGCATTTTGGTTAGAAGTTTTCGTAAATCATACTGTTGCTTGCATAATTTGTTCTCAACCACGATATAAACAATTGTCAAAAAGAAGTGTCGTCAGTTATTGCTGGATATCTTAAATATGGATTCATTGCTTCTCATAGTAACATAACTACAATTTTTCTGTATGTGTGGGACATATTGTTTACCAATGAGGCTATGAAAAAGTAAATGTAATGTGTTTTCAGGAATTAAGTAAAAATTGTAAAATTCAGAAGACACAGCATAATTTGCCTGCGCTTTCTTCAAGGCAAAGCGAAGATGGTGTTTTAGTTTCATACAAGATAGCTTTGTTTAATATAAAAAATATGGATATCCCCACACTATTGCAGAAGGTTTGACAATAAACAAACAGGAAAGTGTGAAATTAGAGGCAACAGAGATGTGGTTCTACAGAAGAATGCTGAGAATACCATGAACTGCCAGAAAAACTAATGTAGAGGTGTTGAAAGAATCAAACGCGGAACGGATCTTAATCAACAATATGAGAAAAAGGCAATATATTTTTTTTGCCACTTCATGAGACAGGCAGGTTTAGAGAACATAGTCACAGCAGGCAAAATTGAAGGCAACAAGGACAGAGGGCGACAAGGTGAGAAAATATTAGACAGTTTGACAGCCTGACACGGCAAGGAAACAACAACGACCTTGATACATAATACTGTGGACAGAGAGCTGTGGAGTGCCATGACCGCCTACGCCAGTCGGCATGGCACCTGATGATGATGATGATGATTGCGGAAGAAGCTATCGTACGTACCGGCCATTCACGAAATATTAAGAACAGTAGTGCACAAATCCCCAATATGGTATCGAAATATATCCATCCCAGTAATCGCACAGTCCAGGGGCTGTATCGATGAGATGAAGAACGAAGTGGAATGAAACTTAGTTCCAAATTATGAATTGAACAACGTATCAAAATAAAGAATTTGATTGGAAGTGTCGTCAGTTGTCGTCAAGTGGATAGGTGTACCCTGCCTCGAATTGAATCCTTGCTGCTCGTATATATCTGATTTGTTGAAGATGGTAAAATTCATCCAGAAATTCTTATTGCAAAAACATCTACTTCTGCTCTTGCGTTCGCTCTCTGATAACCAACACGAAAGTTTGTATGATTTCCGACGGGAAGGGTGAAGTACGTTGTGCTGCTAGTTCTACAGCTGAGCTGTGTTATTTGTACTTTTGTTGGTCCAACATGTCTGAGGCCCGGACATATTAGACCCAGCATATCCGTTTTCGTCATACCTTTCATTTGGATAGTGAGCTTCCATAGCCTGTGACAGCCTTCCTATCTGCCACCAGACGGCGAATGTGTATCGACTCTACGCCGTGACGGTTTATTTGTCGGTGAATTTGCCACTGTGTCCTTGGACTTTTCAAGCCAAAACGTGTCCCTGGGTGGCAGTCTCAGTGGAGACGGTAGTCAAAGATTTAGACTGTGGTCGACTACGCCTATCTCGCACGAGGTGTTTCACTGTCAGTCAACTCGTCTCGAGAAATTAGACGTGTTGTGTCTGTGTCCATCGGCACTTAACCTTTTCTCTTCGCGAGCATGATTCCAGTATAGGAATTCATCGACGGTAGTGTTGGGAACGAGATCTTTTGTCATTGTGTTATCCCAGTCCCCTCCCCCCTCAATCAGTTTTGACTGTTTCCCTACACTGAAGCTTTATGTTCTAAAGAATGAACTTAGATGTGGACACTGCTAGTTGTGATAAATCAAGTCTTCGATTGGGAGAAGGGGGATTTAGTATTAAACGTGGCACAGCACAAGTAAGACTTGACGCTTGCTGAGAGAACGAGAAGTGTTCTTAACCAGTAAGTCACATGAATTTTAAGCATTCACACCATTCGATATCTGCTGCTGGAGACTGAGCACTAGTGAGTTTGCCTGGAGTGCAATGATGTCAGCTTATAACTAATAAAAAAGCTCAGATTTATATTGTGTCTGCAAGTATCGGCTATGACAATACACGTTAATCAATATATATCGAACCTAAGATATAATATTCATTAATTTGGTTGAGTATAACATACTGTGACGCACAGAGGGATGGCTTATGTTCTGATAATAGATGAAATAGACAGGTATGTGACACAGTAAGGAGGGACTTTCTTTCATGTGATAATTCAATTACCTGTCATAAGATCTGGCTCTCTTTCGTAGGCAAGCAATCTGCAACCAACAAATTAATTTTATTTTCCAACTTGGCACATTGAACAGAATAATCGGACTCGTCTGACAATGGCACCACCAATGAATAGATCTGGGGCGATGACAAGTCTAGGGCGATTGCGTTCGATGGAGAGAAAAGGCGCAGTGGTACGAGAGAAAATTGTGTGGTTTGGGACAAGTCATCTTTGAAAAGGTTCATTTTGTCCAGTGGTGACAAGCACAACACCTGCGCTGTAAACAAATTGAGCGTTTAAAAAAATAAAGGTGTATTTCATTTTTCGCAAGATCGAGTTCTCATTAAATCTGGTATCGCAGCATTACATTAAAATCAGAAGCGAATCAAACGGTTCGATCAGTAGTTTAACTGGTCACACACGTTTGTTTTCTTTATATAAACATGTTCACATTGTTATAGAGAATTTTTTTTTATTCGCATAACCAAGTTACAGCTGTTATAGTGAATCTTATAATGTGTGCATTGATTTAAATGAAGTTTTAACATAATCGAAGTACCTTCTCCGCACAGAAGGCTAATTGCAATATGCCTCCATCACCGTATGTTGATTGTCATGCTAATACACTCTGATATACTATATGCATTATGTCCATCTGATGTTTCCTTCAGACGTGAATCTACACCTATGTCTTGTTCACCGCATGTTAACTTTGCCTTCAAGTAAGGTCTTCATCAAGGTGTCATGTCATTTTATATGTCCAAGGTCCAAGAAATCTTATTGGATTTATATTTCTTTTAGTAGTTTTTATTTCATGCGAAGTGTTGTCAGAACTCCTTTTACTTCTTCTAATTCAACCAAGTTCTCATCTAGTCATCTTATGTTTGTGATGCTTATTGTGCAATTATTTTCTCTTTCAACCAAGTTCTCATCTAATTATCTTATGTTTATTGTGCAACAATTTTCTCTTACAACCAAGTTCTCATATAATTATCTTATGTTCATTGTGCAACTATTTTCCTCTTACAGCCAAGTTCTCATCTAATTATCTTATGTTTATTGTGCAACAATTTTCTCTTACAACCAAGTTCTCATATAATTATCTTATGTTTATTGTGTAATTATTTTTAATTATTTTTTTGGGGTGGGGGGTTGTGTGTTATTATCTCTCTCAGTTGCTCCTTAGTAATCGTGGTTTTATTCTGTGTTCATTATCAAAGTCCCGTAGATTAGCAGGATGTAGTACGGTGAGCGGAAAGCGTCGTGTCATGGTTTACAGATTGTCTGTGATGTCTGTGCCATTCTGCCTGACACATCTTTTAAAGTCTTTCGATAATACCATCTTGAGCGTACGTCCATTCATCATGTTGTTACTCTGATTTTCTGTGTCTCTGCTGTTAACCAAGATTTTTTTTTTCAGTGTTAATTTCCATTCCGTACTTGATGGTAACTTTTTCAGCGAGCACACCCATTTCAAAGTTTTGGTTACTGTCAAAATCTTCATTGTCATTCTGCTTGTCGTTTGAGCGAACACACCACATTCATCTACCACATTCTGATAGTCTTCCCCCACCTTTGAGCAGTGAAGGCCCAGGCACTCCTGGTGTCTCTAAACCGACTTATCTGTATAAGAACGCCTATACGAATGGCAAAAAGGTGATTGAGAAATCGTCTGCCTATAAGAATGACATGGGGTCGGTGTTTGAGAAATCATCTGCCTACAAGAATGACATGAGGTACTTCATCAATAGTATGTCTACGAGAATGACAAGGGGTACCTCATCAAACTTATGTCTACAAGAATAGCAGGAGGGGGTGTATGCTTAAAAAATAATCTGTCTACTTCACTACATGAAAAAAGAAGTGGTACAGGCGCTATTCAGTTGATTGGTAACTGAAATATCAACTCACGCTGAAATCGTCTAATATTCTCAGACTCTAAAAACATATTGAGTAAGGATAGAGAGATACATGATAAGAAAAGAATGAGTCTCGTTACTTAACAATTCTATTGTCCAAAGTATTACACGAATATACTGCCTTGGTCATGCGGGGCTCGTAAACAATCAAACAGTACATTCATTTGTAGTAAATGTTGTAGTTTATGGCACAGTATTGACAAGAGATAAGGCTGACATAATAAGGGCAGAAATTGATTTGATTTACTAAAGATTGAAGAAGACGATGCCGGAGGTGATAACGTGCACATACATGGAATGACAAATTAGCGATGACCAATGATGAGAGGAGAAAGTATGTGTTCTCTGAAATGATTGGAATATCAGATAATCTACATCTACTTGTTTGTTTGTTTTGCGTTCGCTACATTGTAACCATCACGGATATCCGTGCGATTTCCGCCGGGAGGGAGATTACGTTATATCTACTTGAAACTTTGAGTCTTATTATCTTGTATGGATGTAGGAACGGGAAGTTAAGCACTTCTGGGAATGTACTGTCATGACCAGGAAAGAAAGAATGTCCTCTTTTGGAAAGATCCAAAGATCACATAATCAAAATTTGACTAGGACTAGGTTTGCATACATTTGAATGGCTGCCGAAGAGACAGCACCACATGACAATGTCCAGTGTGGCATGATGCTGTTTCTAATCAAACATCAAGTCTGAGAATTAAGATAGAGCAAAGTGCTAACATCAAGTCTGAGAATTAAGATAGAGCAAGGTGTAACAACAAGTCTGAGAATTAAGATAGAGCAAGGTGTAACGTCAAGTCTGAGAATTAAGATAGAGCAAGGTGCTAACATCAAGTCTGAGAATTAAGATAGAGCGAGGTGCTAACATCAAGTCTGAGAATTAAGATAGAGCGAGGTGCTAACATCAAGTCTGAGAATTAAGATAGAGCAGGGTGCTAATATTAAAATTGGTTTCTGAACGGGTTTTTTTAATAAACAACTGCGTATGGCTAAAATCGAAACAGAAATCATTGTGAACCGAAACACGTTCTGTACTTATCAACTGACGACTCTTGTTCCATGACTAGAATAAGGGAGATTGGTTTGAAATGTGGCGTCGCTAAGACAGAGCGGTTTCGTGGTCGAGAAAGAATGATATTCAACCAACGGCGTACTGGGACTGTCAGTCAGCGTGTAATGGCGGCTACACTCAAGGAGAGATCTGAGCACCTATGGACTTGTCCGGAGTGCAGTGACGATGATCCAAAGACTAAGCCACAAAACATAATAGTTTATTTTTCTGTTTATATGTGAAAGTGGCCAAATCCTTATCTCTCCAAAATGTGATTGTCAAGTACGTATCTCCATCTACTTCACCTTAGTTGCTCTTAAAATTATGATGTCTACATTTGTTCTCAAACTTCTGCAAATTAGCACGATGTAGTTCGATGTATGGCGAAAGCTTGGATGTCGTATATGCGCCTTTCGACTTGAAGTATCCGATTTCGACACGATTTCGGGTCACTGGATTATGGAATCACCCGCATCTCCAAAAATTGCGTTAATCGCCTCTTACAACGTATATTGCAAGTCACAGTGCTGTTAGTATTCGCTCCACTTTCGGAATCCGGCAACATACAGTTAAATGCATAAAATTAGTTTGTATTATCTAGTTAAACCGTAATATAAGTGTGTGTTTACTAGTTAAACCGTAGTATAAGTGTGTGTTATCTAAGTTAAACCTTAATATAGGCCTAAGTGTGTTATCTAGTTAAACCGTAATATAAGTGTTATCTAGTTAAACCGTAATATAAGTGTGTGTTATCTAGTTAAACCGTAATATAAGTGTGTGTTATCTAGTTAAACCGTAATATAAGTGTGTGTTATCTAGTTAAACCGTAATATAAGTGTGTGTTATCTAGTTAAACCGTAATCCTGCGTTTACTGGAGCGAAACTAAATTTACTGGCTTGGGGAAACTGCAGCGCAAATATTTTGAAGTCCTGTAAAAATTTGACCATCCCCTTTACATAAACTAAACTCATTTCGGTTGTGCCGTACTTGGGTATTGCTTTTAGCGAAACCGTCCGGGACGGTTATACAAGTTGCTTCTGCCTAGCTTCGGCCATGGAAAATGGGAATAAATCTTCCAGTGTATGGTAACAACCCTAAACAGGAAGTAGGTGGCTGGGGTAACACTGGACAAAATGTCAAGATATACAAAATAGGTAGGTGTGTTACCAAAATAAAACATAAAACAGCTTAACAACGAAATACTGGCTGTCCCGTCATTTATATTTACATGCACGCTACCAATCATCCACATATACACACACACACATTAGCTCACACACGCACACACATTAGCTCACACACACACACACATTAGCTCACACACGCACACACATTAGCTCACACACACACACACATTAGCTCACACACACACACACATTAGCTCACACACGCACACACATTAGCTCACATATCGCACATGTTTCAACAGCCACATTCAACTCTCTTTACTCCCATTTTCTATTATTTTATTTTCATCGTTTTTCCTCACATGCTTCTCCAATATAAAACATATTTTGTTTAAAAACATGGCTTCCGCACGATTAACTGACATTTCTTTAAAGAATACATTCCGGTTAATGTGACTTTGCATTTAAATGAGACAGGTTACCGAATATAAGAGGTATTCAACAAGGCAAGCAAAAGATATGCGGGCGAGCGGGAACACTGATCAACAGAGAATGAATATATGAATAATTTGATGTCCTAATGACAGAGAAATAGACGAACAATTAACAACATCACATTCTCCCATCCAGTCACCCCACTCACTCCCGGGGACATACATTTTTTCTGTGGCCTTTACGTGATGGTGAGTATGATGTGATTTCAAAAGAACTCTAAACGATTAGGGAATTTATTACAATAAAGGCATACCTGCTTTCCAGTTAAAAATATAATCTTGTTTCAAAACATATGTTATGTTTAAAAAATCAAAAACGTAATAATGCCTATTGTGTCATGTACAAATAATGTGTATAACTACAGTTAATTTTACTATGTCCTTATGGAAATCTGATACTGACAAAAATAGCTTAACGTGTATTTTACCTACCCACCCTGCCATGCCCAGTTTTATATGTGGTTATCTGAATTTAGAAGTGGTAAAAAAAGTGGGGTGGGGTTAAATTGGGGTCCAATAGTAGGGGGAGGGGAGGTGAGTAAGACCTTTGCAAAATATCTAAAAGGGGCGTTAGCTGGAAAATTTTGCGAACCGCTGCTCTAGATCCAACAATATTTATTTTATTTAATTTGTATGAAACTAATTTAAAAAGATATAACAGTTTTCAAATTATGTGAATAGTTCATTTTTGCTTTAGCATAACTGTCTTTTGATTAAGTAACATGTATTTCCTATGATTACAGGCTTTCGAGTACAAATGCTACAGACGAAGTCTACGAATTTCCTATAAGGAACAAAAGACCAATGTGTACGAAAGAAATGAAGTAGAGATGTGTGCAGGTGTTCAGGAGCCATTGATTTCAATAGTGAAACGACGAAAACTAGCATGGTTCGGATATGTATGCAGGCACGATTCCTTGTCAAAATCAATACTGCAGGGAACTGTCGAGGGTGGAAGAAGCAGAGGAGAGAAAATAAAGCCATGGACAGACAACATCAAGGAATGGACAGGGCAAGATATTTCCACACTCATTTGCATCGCTGAGGATAGAATTCGCTGGAGGACTCTGTGTGCTGAAGCATCCAATTTGGTACCCCTACGACCCTGAAGGGTTATGGGTTTATTGATATTGATTGATATATATTTATGTATTGATACAACTGATCTTCTCTTTTTGTTGTATTGTTTTTTTTTTTTTTTACAAGTTCTGTAGAAAGTTGACTCTAGTGTACTATTGATTCTGTAGAAAGTTGACTCTAGTGTACTATTGATTCTGTAGTAAACAACAAAGAAATATGTAGAGTTGTGATTACAATCAATGAACGTTAATAAATTATTCCCATCAGATTAATCAATCAATTATGTATCTCGTTCCCAGCATGATTACTGGTCAGTTAATGATTACTGGTCAGTTAAAGATTACTGGTCAGTTAATGATTACTGGTCAGTTAATCATTCTTTCTCATTCCTCTACATATACATATTCGTCTTTCCGTTCCGCAATAGTGTAACTCGTCAGAGTGTTTGCGTTGTCCATGGCCTGTTGTTTCCTGCACCTTGACCATCGACATTCATAAGACCTAATGACTAATTTGGGGATGATCCTTTTAAAGTGACGCATTTGACTGTTTCGTTGATTTTCATTGGCTGTCGATATAAATTGTATACACATTGACCAATAAAAATCACGGGAAAAGTGACCAGTATTGTCTAGTCAAAAGTTGCCCAAAATTTTAGGTTAAATGTGGTCAATATTGTAGTCAAAAGCTTGCAACATTGTGTGGTAAAAGTGGCTAACAATGTGTGGTCAAAAGTGGCTAACATTGTGTTGTCAAAAGTGGTCAATATTGTGTGGTCAAAAGTTTGCAACATTGTGTGGTCAAAAGTGGCTAACATTATGTTGTCAAAAGTTTGCAACATTGTGTGGTCAAAAGTGGCTAACATTATGTTGTCAAAAGTTTGCAACATTGTGTGGTCAAAAGTGGCTAACATTGACGCCACCACATGATGAAGTTTTTTTATGTTAATGAATGTCTGCCAACACAAGGATGGAGCATACCTTCCACATACACACATCGACCCGCCTCTGCCCCTCTACATACACACATCGACCAGCCTCTGTCCCTCTACATACACACATCGACCCGCCTCTGTGCCTCTACATACACACATCGACCCGCCTCTGAGTATGTGGTCTCGTCTCAAAGCATTGCATACCGGTGTGAGTTTATGTTTTCAAACACGTTCTCAAACTCCTGCAGATTAGCAGATGCGTTGTATCGTTGTTTACAACTTAGTTGTAATATCTGCGGCCTTTGGTCTGACACATCCAATTTCATCATGAAATCTAGGCCAAGCTACCCCATATTGGATGGGACAACCAACTCCACTACAACCTCCTTAGTCGCCACTTACAACATGCATGGCGAGGGAAACCGTCGCTGCTCCCCTTTCGGGCCTCAGTAACATACGTGCTAGTCTTCTTTATAGTAAATAAGACTATGGAGAATTGCACACACGCAAACACAAAATTACACATAGAAAACAGGCGCTTCATCGAACTGAATTCTTGGAACTCCAAATAAACATAACCTCAACCTTTTACTTTTTTCCCATTAAACCAGTTTTAAATTGTCAAAACGTCTGTATTGGACACGTACGGTAAGCACCACCATCAGTAATTTGTATCGTTATTCCTTACACACAATGAATTCAGACAGCACTTGTTTACAATCTTCCTTTCATAATTTTATTTCTCTTCTTAAATCCTTACAATTTTCATAATTGTTTGTTATAGAGACGGGGACGCCATTGGTGGAGGTTAAAATTTGCATACGATGATGAAGTCACTATAGTTAAAACTTCAGCGAACCGTATAACTTATGCTAAAACCTAACATTTACAAGTCTTTCAGAATATATTCCATGTAATTCCCAATAGATCTATTTAACAACTAACCATTAATGCGATGTCTTTCTAGGCGATGTTCAAAGCTCCATCATAAAACATTTGCACTGGGTTGGACTGCATGTAAGTGTCTGCAATACTCCAAGTTAGGTAATATTCTAGTCCTAGTCTCAAAGTGAGAACGTCGCCGAAGGCAACGCATGATATATCTGTTATTTTGACACAAGCTCGACTACTGTTTTTCTGTCGCCCTGCGAGAGAGATCAATTGTGTTATTATGAAAACAACTAGGTTGAGTCAGTAAAATATCAATAACCTAATGACTGCGCCATTATAGTGTGATAACTAGTACTGCGCAGCTCTTTGTTTATCTGTGGATGTTGTCTTTGTCAGCGTCTTAAATTTAAAGCTGTTTTTTTTCGTTTTGTCAGTATTATCGAGATTGAATTATATGTACATTATTTGGAAGCCGCGATAGTGCAGACGATAGTGCCCACCAGACGACCCAGGTTCCAGTTCAATTATCAATTGTGGTTTGTATTTTTTTTTAAGTATGTGATCGATTTAGCAAGAAGGAAATGGGTAATAGAGCTCATAATTTGGGTAGTTTGAAGGAGATACGTCGCTAAACTACGCATCGTCGTTACGGGGCACTTTCCTCTACTTCTTTAGTGTTCATTCCCGAACTCCCACTGAATCTCTCTTACAGCAGGACAATGGTCCTACTAGATTTCCAGCAGGATATAATCTAGAGAATGAAAATGTGTTGTGTCGCTGTTTTATTTGCTCCATTGGCCCGATGCATTTGTCTTCGGCGGAGGAGCGCCTTATATAGGCGATATTTCTTAGGAGGTTGTTAGTCAACTCAGAACGCAGATACGCATTCGGTAATCGAGGGGGGGAATGGGGGTTATAGTACTAAAAAGGTTATTTCCTCGATTTGGTTGGATATTCACTAACCTTGTCGGGAAAACATTAATTTGGGGCGGATGGGAATGAAGAGATACCCTTTTTTAAACCTATTTCATTGTAGTAAATGTCATATACCTACTTCCTATGAACAGTGAGTTGAACCCCTAACACCAACCATTCCTACTCCTATGAACAGTGAGTTGAACCCCTAACACCAACCATTCCTACTCCTATGAACAGTGAGTTGAACCCCTAACACCAACCATTCCTACTCCTATGAACGGTGAATTGAACCCCTAACACCAACCATTCCTACTCCTATGAACAGTGAGTTGAACCCCTAACACCAACCATTCCTACTCCTATGAACAGTGAGTTGAACCCCTAACACCAACCATTCCTACTCCTATGAACAGTGAGTTGAACCCCTAACACCAACCATTCCTACTCCTATGAACGGTGAGTTGAACCCCTAACACCAACCATTCCTACTCCTATGAACAGTGAGTTGAACCCCTAACACCAACCATTCCTACTCCTATGAACAGTGAGTTGAACCCCTAACACCAACCATTCCTACTCCTATGAACAGTGAGTTGAACCCCGAACTCCAACACTCTCTCTCAATATATATGGGACTTCTGGGTCACAGACCCTATATAGGATGGAACAGCCAACTCCACCCCCTATACGTTCCTTAGTACCCTCTTACGACACGCATTTAAGATAAATAGTGTTGCTATTCTTTCCTCCCTTTTCATGACCGTCAAACACACACGGACGGCTTCCTAATACTATATGTTATCTACCTACTTTCTTGAAGGGGTGAGTTGAACTGGAAGTGCGGACGGTATAGAAGATCTTCTAACAGAATTAATTAATACCCCATTATTATTGTATGGCTAATAATATGCTGGAAAAAGGCAATCAGAAACAGCTTCTCTAATTCAGACTTCAAGTGGGCGCTACTTCCATCTAATTCAGTCTTCAAGTGGGCACTACTTCCATCGTTATTTTATACTGTCGGAATGGCAATTGAATAATGTCACAGTTAAATGTGATTTAATACGTGCTGTTCTGTTCCGTTATCATTTCGTTATGCGTTTTCAATCAATCAATCCAGTACCATGACGAGTGGTTAAGGTGACAATGTTTCTCCAGAACTCTCAGTCTCTTCTGTTGTTAATGTGTTTAGTTGGTGACGTTCTCTCATGCCACAATGACGATCCATCCAGCAACTTCTCTCTTTGTCTTCCTCTGTCTCCTCTCATCTTGATCTTTTCGGTTGTTACTAAATGTTCAAGTTTTGCCTTTCTCATCACGTGCTCTAAAAATATTGATTATCTGCTTCAAATATTTGCTATAATTTGTCTTTTCCCCCAACATTTTTGAGAACTTCTACAATAGTTTTCTTAGCTACCTATGTTTTCATCATTGTTCTCAAAAAGTCACATCTCAAGACTCCCACAGAACACTTCGAGCTTTTGTGTTTACCTTCCATGCATAAAATTCATGAAAAAGAATTATTCGAAAAAACACTTTAGCACTCCCGGTACATACAGGAATAGAAGGAATGATGTGATAGATAGAAACACGCTAGCATGGGTTCCGGCACATATAGTAATAGATGGTAATGTGTTGACAGATAGAAAAGCTAAAGAAGGAAAAACTTGAGTAATACAAACCTTTGCACAACTAAACGTATAAGAAATAATAGCTCTTATAAAAGACCCTATTAATAAAGAATAGAGTAGATAAGAAACATAAAGAGTAGATAGAAACATTCTATGGGAAACCTTAGAAATGTATAACATCAGAGGACAACTATTAGATAATATTCTTCTTCTTCTTCAGAGTTCATTCCCAAACTCATGCTGGATCTCTGTCCTGCTACAGTTCCAGCAGGATGTAGTCCAGAGAATGGAAATACATTGTGTCGCCGTTTTATTTGCACCAATGGTCTGACACATCCGTCATCGGCGAGGTTAGATAATATAAAAGCGATATATCAAAAATGCCAAAGCTCAGTAAGAACAACAGATGGAGTGACTGAACCTTTTGAAACAAGATCTGGAGTAAGACAAGGATGAGTACTCTAACCCCTACTTTTCAACATATACATGGACAGAATAATAAAAGAAGCTCATATCAACAAAGAGGAAAACATTGCAAATAAACCTGATAAGAACTAAATAATGAAATCAATGAACTATTATTTGCCGATGATCAAAGTTTAATATACAAAGATGAGGAAACTTTGCAAAAGCACATCAATGCATTGTTGTTAGCATGTCAGAAGTACAACATGAAAATTAATGTACAAAAAACAGAAGTTATGAAAATTAGCAAGTCTTCAACACCAATGAATATAACAATAGATAACATCAAAGTGAAACAAGCCAAAGAATTTAAATATCTAGGCAGCATTTTTTCCGAAGATGGAAGACTAGACAGAGAAATAGAAACAATGTGCCAGAAAGCAAACATATTGACGTACCAACTTTCACCATTACTTCTTCATCCAAAGATCAAGATAGAAATTTTAAAAAACAAATAATATCTACAATTTTTATACTAACACTGTGCTACCAATGTCAAACATGGTCTTAACAGCTTCGCAGCAAAGAAAAATTGTAACATGTGAAATTAAGTGTCTGAGAAAAGCTGCAATGGTTACCAAACTAGATAAAATAATAAATGAAGAAATTAGGAAAAGAGTTGGCATAATAGCATGTATCTATCATCAAGTAAAATGGTTCGGTCACCTATGAGAATGAAATCAATCCAAATACCAATAAGAGCATATAATACAAGAATATCCGGGCGTAAAGCCAAAGGTAGACCAAGAAAACGGTGGATAGAAAACAGCAAGATAGCCTTGAACAAACATGGACTAAATGCAACCTCGGCGACACATCTGGCCTGGGAACGACAGCTTAAGCTCCCACCCCTAAGCTAAACGACAAGTGTGAATGCGATCAACCATCATTCACCTGGGGAAAGACAATAGACAATACAATAATAAAGAATAGACTAATATAAGAAAAACTAGGTATAAATGTAGACACGCTGTTTATGCAATGTAAGTAGGCGTAATCAAATAAAATTGGATTTTAAAATCTCACTATTTAGAATATATAATTTACTTAGAATATGAATAACCAAATTTACATGCCATGAACTATTGTGTGTCAAGTGCAATCAGGAAAACAGTATTGAACACATGTTAATTACATGTCAAACATACAATAAACAAAGGACGGAGACTATAAACCATTTTAAGAACGAGCAGATTCAAATCAATTTAGTAAACATGTTAGGTCTAAACAAAAAATTTTAAATACTCAATTATTAGAGCATGTTTTAGAAATAATAAATATAGAAATATAAAATAGAACAAAGCCTTGACATAACATAGATCATCCGGGCTCGGGGTAAAAGGAGCTTAAAAACTAAGTTCAATTAATCGACATCTACTAACTCAGAAATGTGGTGATAAAACATTATATGCAGAGTGAACATGTGGTAAAACAGTTTAAAACACACCACTCAAACAGATTTGACACGTCATTTGCATATTTTCCCCTTTATTTTCATTTTTTATTAAGTATATCTTCTTTTTCTCGTTCTCAGCTCTTTAGCCATGCCAATACACACAATAGTTCCGGTTCTCTACGTTGATGTTTCTATATTTGAAAGTTCTTCAAAATGGCTGCACAATGCATTTACGCTCCCTGGACTACATTTTGCGAATCTGCAGAAGTTTAAAACTACATAAAGTATAAAGGTTACTATAAAATCCTAACTATCAATGATAAAAATAAATAACTAAGAATACAAATTTGAACAATTTTCCACGTTACGGTCCAACAGTGACCATTCCTTAGAAGCAATTTTTAAAAAGCACAAAACCATAAAAATATTAAAAACTAGGATGACTTGGACATGTTTTTCTCACCAAACAACATTGCCACGTCAAATGTCAAAAACTGTATGACCGGTTTTGATTCCGTCCCGGTTTCTATAACAGATAACTTCTCATCGAGGCCAACTACTTGACGTAAAGATGCGGGCATAGTCCAACCAAAAGAGGCTGGAAACTAAGATTGGTTGGTCCATCTTTGACAACGAGCAGGACCACAATCCTGCCCAGGGCCGTAGAAGAGGGGGTATTACTTAAATGAACACAAATTTGAAAGACCATTCGTCCGTTTTTA
Source organism: Meghimatium bilineatum (assembly GCA_034231615.1). Taxonomy (NCBI): domain Eukaryota; kingdom Metazoa; phylum Mollusca; class Gastropoda; order Stylommatophora; family Philomycidae; genus Meghimatium; species Meghimatium bilineatum. The sequence goes on from CM067316.1 coordinate 57,593,253, forward strand.
TGTGAAAATTTCACGGTTTGGCGTGAAATTTGAAGACCTATTCGCAAAAAATCTCCAAGGTAGGGTTTTTTATTGACCTTTTGGATAAGATGCTAAAAGTCTTGTTAGATTCGCTACGAGAGCTAACAAAGCTTTCCTGTGTGTTTGGGCTAAATTAAAAACAAGGAATTTCTTAGTTACGTTATTTCTAATGAAAAAAATATGAAATATGTGCAGTTTAATATAATGCAAATTTCACACCAAAAAAAGCCTGCATTTGGATGCTCTGGAGAACTAATAAACCATTCAAAATCAAAACACTTTATGATCCCGGTTTCAACAGTTCGTGCTACTTTTGCTGGTCAAAGTTTCAAGCGTAAACATTATGGTAACCCTAGTTTTATCGATCGTTTTCTCATCTCGTTCGTAGGTGCGAACGCAGATAGTCCATTTTTCTTTATAAACACTGCTGTATTTGAAAGCTCTTCAAGACTCCAATACATCTTTCTGTGATATTTTAGCTTCTTCTTCTTCAGCGTTCATTCTCAAACTCCTGTTGGATCTCTCTTGTAGCAGGACCATGATCCATTATATATTTGCAGCAGGATGCAGTCCAGAGAATGGAAATGCGTTGTCACCGTTTTATTTACGCCAATAGCTCGACATATCCGTCTTCTGTGGGATGTTTTATATGATGTATCATATTTTCACTTGCAACTCAAGTAAACAGATTTTCCATACTTGACCACTCACATTCTCCCAAAAAAGATGTGATCTCGTCAAGACATTCAGCCGGTATACTTAATTCACGGACCAATCGAGACAATGACTATTACAACAACCAACATCCCGTACAAGTATTGAAGTATTCTCATGACCACAAACATAGAACATCAGGACTCGTACTATAAGTACCGAAAAGTCTACTTGTAAACATAAATAAGTTAGACAGAACGATGTTGCTTCAAATAATTGTTTTTACAAGTGCACTCAAGTAGAAAGTATAAGGAATATGAGTATGTTTGTTTGTGTGTGTTTTGTATGTGTGTGTTTTGGGTTTTTTTTGGTGTTTTTTTCAGTTGTAATTATTTTTTCTTTTGGATGTTTTTTTTTAAATTTTGACTACTGTGGGATGTGGTAATTAACTCAACTAACTCCCAAACAATATAGTTTACTGGAAAGCACAAAAAGTAACTGCTGCAGCTCATCAAACATATCCTAAAAGATGATTAATTACGTAAACCCACTTCTTATGAATCTGTTCTGCTAGCTTTTTCATTACATTTCCATATCGACTGCCTATCTTAGCACTAACTTATTACTTTCGTAATACTTCATTTTATGTTTACTCTTGTCCCTCTTCTTATCTTTCTTTCTTTGTGATGTTTGCTTCTGTTCACTGTAATTTATGCTTATTGATTGTTCAATGGGATGCCAATTAACCAGTGTTATCACTGGCGTTTTGGAAATAACCCCAGATCGCCTTCAAAAACCCATACATAGCCTATATAAATTAGGCCAAAGCAGTAATTAATATATCTAAAACAAGTATTCTTCATGAAACTTTTGGTGCCGTCTTTTAGAAATTGGGTGTGTTTACTTATTGTTTAGCCAAATACCTAGGACTTCATGAAAAAAGTCATAGATTAAGGCAATTTTGCTAGCACCTCAGATGAAGACTGAAACCCCCAAACCTAGTGGATAAATGTAAACAATTTGCGGCAACGCTGCAATTAACCAATCATCTGCAGTTTTGTTGACAGCACCGCCTATCTAATAACAAAAAAGTGAATACGAAATTATGAAACTGTATTGAAGTAGTTTATGTGACACGAAATAAACAAAGACACAACATCATTTATCTTTTGTCCTCAAGTTAGAATATGTGGTCTGCGTTAACTCTCACATTTCGATCGCACATCCATAATCGTCGAACAATTATTAAATTATCCTACGCGATTATCTGGTTTACTTATTAATTTGCTTATTAGTACGACTTCATCTACAGCTTAAAGAAACGGTTATGTACATGGTGAAAAATATGTTTAGGTAAGTCATCTAGACTTCGCCATACTGCGGCATAGGTGATGATGATGATGATGATGATGATGATGATGATGATGATGATGATGATGATGATGAAATAATCCCTTTAGCTGTGCGTGAATAATCGCTTTTTACAGCCCATAGCATTTCTAACAAATAGCACAGAGGTTCTCACTTTTGTAAATGAGGCGACACCTGGGCTCATAAGATTATCTCAAAGACATGATTGTGTGAAGGGTATGAGGTTATGGATGCATGTATACTCCTGGAAGGGAGGCATAACGTCATGTCACAAGCACAACACAAGCACAACACAACAACACAAGCACAACACAACAACACAAGCACAACACAAGCACAACACAACAACACAAGCACAACACAAGCACAACACAACAACACAAGCACAACACAACAACACAAGCACAACACAACAACACAAGCACAACACAACAACACAAGCACAACACAACAACACAAGCACAACACAACAACACAAGCACAACACAACAACACAAGCACAACACAAGCACAACACAACAACACAAGCACAACACAAGCACAACACAAGCACAACACAAGCACAACACAAGCACAACACAAGCACAACACAACAACACAAGCACAACACAACAACACACACTTTGAGCCAACTATCTCATATATATATATAACAAAGATAGAATAGTGGGTCGTGGTGACTAGATTACCAGAACTGCGACCTCGATTATTTTTTGATGGTTGTAAAGCTCTGATATAACCAAATTGGACTAACGTTCACGGTTGAACAGAATGTACATCTACCATGATAAGTACATTTTACTTAGACAAATCTATTATCACGTGATGGACCATCGAACAGAACATACAGGAGCGGGAAAGCACAAATTCACCACATTAGGTTATTGTAGAATTTCAAATAAATATTATTTGTCAATTCTTTTAACAGGCGGTTTGGGGTAAAAGAAATTAGACGTAATTTAGCAAAAGTGGGATACCAAAACTGTTGACAGAGGAGAGGCGTCAAGAAGTGACAGCAATATTTTAACTTAATTTAATTTTTATTGTAAATGCATTATAGTTCTGGGAAGTCTGTGGATTTTCGACCAACCCCGGCCCAAAGCCAGAAAATAACTATCACACCATCAGGAAGGTAGATTTCTACCCATGCACTGCTGCGAACCACTGTAGCCAAGATAGCGTTCACTATGCTCATTCCCCGCCATCAATCGCCTTCTGGTTATGCCGAACTCTATGGCACTTGGCATGGAGCCAAATGGTCACGGCAAAAGTATTGTTACGTCCTGAGTCACCGCGCCTTATGATGGGTTTCAGTCATAGGAGTTTAATGCACTTCATGGTGCCTGCTATGCGATCATCCCTATGAAACTGTTGTCTACCACTTTTTTTTATGTCCAGCGCTGCATGATGTCAGAAAAATACTTCCCCCTCCCCCCCCCCTCCCAGGGCCAGATACGTACTCATTATATGGAATAAAATTATATGGAACTCATTATATGGAACAAAATAACAGCTCACAAGCACATATTGCACAGTGGCATTGGGTCAACAGGCATGAATCCATGGACCACTGAATCAGCAACCAACTTAATTTATAAACTTCATTGATTGATGCTGTAGTTAGTACCTCTATGAAATTCTGCACGTAGTCTTGTACATATCTGACAGAATCAAGATGTGGGCAAGTTCATGTACATCTTAAAATCAGTACCGATACACTTCGCCTATTACATCAGATCTCATTACAGTGAAATGATCCAGGCTCACAATAGACAGATCGTGGTTGGGACAGGCCGAAGATATCATCAGAGAAGTATGTGACCCTAAGTGCGATGATTCCGAGAAGGAGTTCACTCTGCTTGCATTATTTGGTACTTTATCTGTAGTCATCACTCTTGACAGATGTTGCATATAAGGAGGCTTCCGCATCATGCGGCATCGTAAGGAGGCGGCACAACCAGCGAAATCAAAATATAATTTCTTCTTCTTCTTTGTTCGTTCTCAAACTCCTGCAGATTAGCAGGATGTAGTCCAAAGAACGGAATGCATTGTGTCATCGTTTACAACAATGCTGCGAAGGGACTGCATTTCGAAAACTTGCGTCATACTGAGAAAATCTACCTTACGTCCCTCGTTGCAGGAACAAAAATCAGATGGCGGTGGATGATGAAGTCAGAGCACTTGTTGACAATAAGACTACAGAAAATAAATGATGTAATAATCTGATTATTATTATTAGTATTATTATTTTCCTTCGCAAGCGAGGATGATCATTGCATTATATAGAGTCAAGTTTGGTTTGATTGTTTGTGAGTTCACAGGTGGCTGATGGTCCAATCCGGGCTCTGAAAGGTCTGTTGCAATGTGAGCAGTAATATAGTAGGTCTTGATATGAGGAAAAACAGTCTTCTTCTTCTTCTTCTTCTTCTTCTGCGTTCATTCTTAAATTCCTACAGATTAGAAGGATGTATTCCGGAGAATGGAATGTGTTATGTCATGGTCTACAACATCGCTGAAATATCTGCCCTTTCTGCCTGACACATCCGACTTCAGCATGACTTTGGGTAATTGGCCCTATATGGGATAGGGCAGCCAATTCCATCCTACAACCTCCTTAGTCGCTTCTTCCGGCATGCATGGAAGGTAAACAGTGTTGCTATTTTTTGCCCCCTTCTCAGACCCCTGTAACACACTGGCGGAAACCAGTCTGATCTTTCCTTTCGTTTTTGTCTCTTTTGAACCGCCTGTAACGTTCTACCACGTTCTAAACTTTTAATACCCATTCTGATCCAGGCTGGACGTCAAGAGATATGGTTTCCCAAGAGCTTGCTTCAATCCTGAAAAGATTGAAAGATGTCTTCAAGTAATTATTGAAGCGTTTCTTCTAGCTTCAGATTGAACGCTTACATACACACAATTTGCCGTAGCCGTTTCTTTGGAAGACAAATAATAATCGACACTTTTTGGTCAGTCATTTGTCATCAAAGCCGTGCGTGTGTTGTTTTTACACAGTTCGGTGGGAAAACTATAAAAATTTAGCGGTGCTTTCATTACAACCACGAGCTGTCTTAGGATTGAGATAAAGGATGTGACATAGGCAATGTCATCGCTGTTGTCGAGAGTTAGACAATTCACAGGGTTTGTTCTGGTACAGACCTTAAGGGACTGTCAACTTCAGGCAGGTCTGTAAGTTGTCTACGGAGTCGTTTAGCTTGGTGCATTAAGCTGCTTCTTTTCAAAACAAATAACTGAAAACAGAGAGGCTTAGCGAAATTTTTTTGCTGATATTTCCATAGTGATACCCATACAGCCCTGAAGAGTTATGGTTTTGATGATGATACTTAGTGAGTTAATGAACATGATTCGCAAAGTTAAAGCGGGTGTCGTCTGCCGTTAACTGATGGAGTTATTGGTACAATTTGTGACCAGAAAGATTACATGTATATTCGTGTCATCATAGCATGATGGGGGTGAGGGAAATGAGCGATTCGATACATTGGTGAGCATGAACATGGTATCAATAGGTATATCAAATAATCGACCTGACATAGTTAATGCGCTAAGGGACTTCGTCGGCTCAGACGATTTTCAAAAGTCTGAATCATGGTCGCTCTCACGACTGCGTGAGATTGATGTACAGATCGGAGTAGCCAGTAAAGATAAACATAATAGATATACCAGGAGGCTGGTAAATCCACATTGATGGATGCATTTAGAGGAAGATCGGCGCACCTATGGAATTGTCCGGTGTGCGCTGACGATAACCGGCAGTCATAAATTAGTACCTCTATATTACAATACATGCCTTGCCGAGTGATACTGAATTAACGGTGGTAAAATTGCATTGTGTTTGTGATACCTCTGCACACGATTATGCTATTGTCACGATTAACGCTAGAAATGAAATGTTTACGAAGAATAATCGGAGTGTCATTAAGAGATGGAATTAGAAACGATAACATCAGACAGATAACCGAAACAATACCAGTATTGGAACACATTAAAAGACAACAGATCAAGTGGTTTTCACACGCTTCCAGACTACCGACATATAGCATGCCACAAATGACCATGACACATAGACATAACGGTTATAAAGCCAGAGGCAGACCATGTAAAAGATGGATCACAGAAATCAAAGAAGCCACAGGAACAAGCTTACAAACAGCGCACAAGAAGGTCATCTCTAGAGAACTATTCCACCCCTGACGCCGCAAGGCAAACAAGGGACACAGCGTATAGACAGACGATAAACGCCAAAAACGTATTACTTTGCAAAACTAAACAGTCACGATAGACACTAAGATTTGTTGACTTTTTTAACTTCATATAAAAAGATTCGCTTATAGTGTCTTGAATATCACAAATTGTCGAAGTCTGTCATACATTTACAACAGATGAGATAGAACTAAGAGACATAGAAGTTATGTCATCGTTTAAGGTTGCTATAGTTGATGAAATTATGTAATAATAAAGTATATATATATTTTTAATGTAATGTTAATCCTAACTTAAAGTAGGACAAGAAAAACAAACAACACGTCTCGTCAGTGACGGACCTTGCCTTGTGAGGCTTGTCACAGTGGTGACAACAAACTAAACTAAGACTACCTAAACTACAAACTAAGGCCTAAACATCTCCCTGACTATAGTTGACTACTATACTATAGGTCTACAGTTTATAGTAATGTAGGGCCTGAATGTGTTTTTGTTTTCATTATTCTCAGAAATTGCGTCCACTTGTTCTTACATCCCTATATATAAAATATTGTATATACAATTGAGTTTGTTTCTCTGAACTTTCTTTCATAATATATATTTTATAATTATTAATAAGACCCATAACTCGTCATGGTCGTAGGGATGCCATACTGGAGTGGAAACATGTACACAATCAAAAGGCTCTCCAATGATCTCTTATAATCAGCCAGTTGGAAGAGTGTAGAAAAATCTTAAATATATACACACACATTGGAATCCCTCTATATTGCGTCTTTGTATAACAAATGTCCCTCTATAACAACACATTTCAAAATCCGCATTTATATTCATTCTTTACTGTTTGTACTGTATATAGAGAGTTTCTGTTATTGCATTCATATTTTGTTTATCTCTTGTAACAGGATTCCACTGTATATGTTAAACAGTTTAACTATTTAATTACCTGTGAAAACATTGAAAATTGTAGTTTTAGTCTAAACAAGTTTTGTAATACATTTTTCACAGCCTATTGCTCAAACAAGTTCTGGGTCTTCAGGAAGTCAACAAGATGAAATTACTATAAGAATTCCGAGGTAATTACACCTTTATTTATTTATTTGTTGCCTTTCATACTCTGAGAATAGACTAAGACGTGTTCCATCCCATCTGTGGGCACAGACAGCTGAACATATCCTACATGACTGCATTACATTAAACCAGTTAAGAGAGGAACACTGGCCCAAAGAGATGGATATCCACAGAAAGCTGTATGGGAGCACTGAGAAACGTTCAAATACAGCAGCATTCATTACGAAAACCAGACTTGTTGTGTAGACATGTTAAGCTGTGAATGAGAAGAAGAAGATACTCTGAGGAATTTGTCCAGTGTTTTAAAAATTTCCTATGGTTAAACTCTCCAGTTCAGTTAGTAATTGGAGAGAATTTAACCACAGAGAATTTGAACAAACTGTGAACCCTATTACATTTCTGTTCTGAAGAGAAGATTGATATTCTTTTTCTGTGTTCATTCTCAACTTCTGCAGATTAGCAGAATGTAGTCCAGAGAACATAATGCATTGTGTCATGTTTTGCAGCTGAGATGCGATATCTGTGCCTCTCCCTGCCTAACACATCTGACTTCAACATTGCTTCTGGATCATTTTGACCCTTTATGGGATGGGATAGCCAATTCCATTCCTGAACTTCTTTAGTCGCCTCTTACGACTTGTAGTAACAGCAAGGTAACAGTAGTGCCTTTCTCTGCTCCCCCTGCGACGTCATTCAAACAAGGAACGAAGAACAGAGAGGCATGGCAGGATTTTATGTTAATGTTTTCAAAGCAGCACCCTTACAACTCTTAGGAGTTATTGATTTAATGCATGTCATATAGTGATGTCTAATACAGATAAGGTATATGGTTAGGGTGATGATCCCTCCTTGTGGTACACCTTGTTGGAGGGTGACCCAGTGGTTAAGCATTCCATCCAACATTACTCTTGCTGAGCGGATCTGCAGGAAGTTCTGTATCCACCTGTACATTCTCCCGATAACTTTATTTCTAAGCAGCTTGAAGAGTAGTCCTTCATTCTATACTTTGTCAAAAATTATAAAAACAGATGTTTTTTATGCTTTAACCAATGGTCCTTTGTAAAGAAACATTAAAACACTAAAAAATGTAAATAAAATTTATAGATCTCACCAAACAAAATGTTCCAGTGCGGTAAGAAGTATGTAGCTAAAGGCAACGTGACTCTCACATCACAGCTCATTGTCTCTAGCCTGCTGGTGGCAGTTGGTTTATAAAACTGTTATTTACCTCAAGGGTCATTGTGTCTAAAACTTTTATTTGATAAGCTGCTCTTCTTTTTTTTTCCTTGCAGAGATACACGAAGGAGATTTACAATGATGAAATTTGGATCCGGAGCTCCTGTTGATTTTTCTAAACTTGGTGATGTAAGTACCAGGTATCGTAGCGAATTTCCAGTTGAATTTGATTATGATGAAAACTTTAAGCTCTTGTGTGCACCTTTAAGTAAGAAGGTTTAGTTTTTGTGTGCACCTTTAAGTAAGAATGAATAGTTTTTGTATGTACCTTTAAGTAAGAATGAATAGTTTTTGTGTGCACCTTTAAGTAAGAATGAATAATTTTTGTGTGCACCTTTGAGTAAGAATTAATAGTTCTTGTGTGCACTTTTAAGTAAATCTTACTATATCCTATTTAGGAGTAGCCATCAACCCAGTATTTTTTGGCTGTAGTGATTTTCTAAGCAATATATGTTCAGTAGTTTTCCATTGCTTTCTGATGGTCCAGATGCACAATTGCCAGTTATGGAATTCGAACCTGGTACCTTGGCCATCATAATGTGCTCTGTACCATGCCACCACAGAACCAGACAAAATCTTACAACAATACACAGTGGAATCTCATTATAAGAATTTTGTTCACAAGAACGAGATATGTATGTAATAACAAATTTGCTATATATAATATGGATATAATACATACAATATATAAAAATATTAAGGAATTTGAAAAAGTATTGTTAAATAGGGAAATTTCTTTCAACCCTGTATTACAAAGTGTTGTTGTTTTTTTTACAACAAATTGATTGGACTCATGTATATTGGTCATTTTTGGTGTTCACAATTTTAAGAGTTGTTTCCCTGTAACACTAGATGTTCTTTGGTGGATCCCTAAAGCTGAGGATAAACTGTTTCACTGTAACAGGATTCAACTGTTATTCAACTGTACCTATTTCCATATCCTTGCATTTAAATGATATAACTTTTTTCCACATTCATTGCATTTAAATGTTATAACTTCTGTCAAAATTCATTGCATTTAAATGTTATAACTTCTGTCAAAATTCATTGCATTTAAATGTTATAACTTGTGTCAACATTCATTGCATATAAATGTTACAAATATTTGTTATTTAACAGCAGCCTGTGAAGATTGAAAGAGAAAACAATTTGAGAGAATATAAAACAGCCAATGATATTGGTCTCCTGCCAAAATTTGGAATTGGCAGTGAGTATGGCAGGGACCAGAAAGAGGAATCTCGCCGCAAAAAATATGGTATAATGTTGAAGAAGTACAACCCAAATGACCAGCCATGGAACTTGAAGATTGGGTCAGGAAAACAAGCTAAGAGGTATGTAGAATATCTACATTTAGTTTCTTTTGTGAACATTTTAATAGGAACAGCGAAAGTCTAATGTTGTCCTTCACTCAAGTGTAGTCGGAAAAGTTACCATGTCAGTCATTTCTTCTATTGCTTTCATTTACCTGGAGTGTGCCTAAATTTGCAGTTTTGACTTTTTTTGTAGTCCTAGTGGTGGTTGTCATGGTCGTGTTTTTGGCGATGGTGGTAGTTGTAGTAGGAATAGAAGTGGTAGTTGGTAATTGTTAGTAGATGTGATTCTTGGAATCCTGTGTTTTTGGCTTATGAAGAGATCCATAGAGTTTTGTTTCCAGTATTGTTTCTCTGTGTCAGTGTGTTTGCCTGTGACCGTCAATAATAGAAGTCCTTTGCGCAGGGTGTGTTTCCTGTATGCAACATCATGATGCAAGGCCTCCATGCAAATGCGTACATGCAAATGCATGCAATTAACTTATTGCAATAATAATTAATTACAGCAAAATAATTGAATACAGTAACTAACAGCGTAGTAATATATCCATATATACACATTCTAGGACAGTTTTACAAGATTTTAACTATTAAAAAAATATATTAGGATTTGCAATGTGCATGTCATGATATGTATCATGTTTTTTTCCCTAATAAAGTGTTATACACACTCATGTCACGAGTTTTGTCATCAATTATTTAATAATTATTTCTAAATTATTAAGAACATAAACTGTCACATCATTCTGCACATAGCGGACTGATAGCGCCCCCCCTCCTTTCCGATGACCGGGGGGGGGGGGGGCTCTCAGTGCGTTGTCTGCAGATTGATTCATTGGCATCAGAGTTGCGTCTTTTTTAATCTCCAAGCCATGGAAGCTGTGTTAAATTTGCATAATATTTAAAAGTTGGAATGTGGACACTTGATGTGGCTACTGATTCCCGTAATGAACCAATTTCTATAAGAAGTCATTGATCTTATACATCTCATTTTCAGGTATAAAGGTCTAAGAGAGGGAACAATCTCTGAAAACACATCATACTATATTTTTACGAAAGCAGCTGATGGTGCATTTGAGGCCTTCCCAGTTGAGGAATGGTATAACTTTAGTCCTGTTATCAAATACAAGTATCTGAACTCTGAAGAAGCAGAGGAAGAATACAGCAGGTAAGTCAATCATTTTTGGAATTAAAATAATGATTATTTCGCCACCGACGGGTATGTCGGGCCATTAGCGCAAATAAAACTGCGACACAGCGCATTTTCATTCTCTGCACTACATCCTTCTGGAAATCTAATAGAATCATGGTCCTGCTACAAGAGATCCAGTGGGAGTTTGAGAATGAATGAAGAAGAAGAAATCATAATTTTTAGAATTCTTCTTCAGCGTTCATTCTCAAACTCCCGCTGGATTTCTCTTGTAACAGGACAATGGTCCTTCAAGATTTCCAGTTGAATATAGTCCAGAGAATGGAAATGCGTTGTGTTGCCGTTTTATTTGCGCCAATTGCCCAACACATCCGTCTTCAGCAGTTTTTTAGAATTTAATTAAATAATATTTAGAATTTTTTTTAAAATTGCACTTCATAGTTCTGAGAAGCATTGGAACAGACAATTAGAAAATATTCAAATCCCATTATAACAACTTGATCCAGACTGGCAAAATGTGTAATAACAGAAATGTGCTATATACAGTGCAAACAATACAGAATAAATATAATTGGGGATATTTTGGATAGTTTTGTTAAATAGGATAGTGTGTTTTTAAAAGGACACACCATAGAGAATTTTCTCTGTACTTGATATATATATATATATATATATATATATATATATATATATATATATATATATATATATATATATATATGTATAATTACCCAAAAAAGCCACATAAGGTTCAACATTCTGGTATGGGCCATAGTAATATTTTTGTATCTGTATTTATTATTTGCTTGTTCAGACAAAGATCCTTTGATAGAAATGCCAACCATTTTTGTCAGTATATATTTTATTATCACTTTTTTTATTATCTTTTTTTATTAGTGGTAAATATTTGTAACATATTTACTTATTGACTATTATCATATTTGATATCTTTTGTTGTCTTCATATCTTTAGTTCGCTGCAGTAAGTCTTGGTTTTCTGACTTATTGTACAGTGTATTTTCCATTTATTCTTTGAAGAATTGTAGATATAAAATTGATGTAGAAAGGGGGAAGAACATTTGTGAAATACTTCTATGAAATTGCCAAATTTAAAAAATTTTGATGTCAATCTGTTCCCTTCATTATTTGTCAATCTTTTAACTGTATTTTTTTTTACCATCAATCTCTTACCTTTTTTTTTTTCAATCTCTGACTGTATTTTGGTCAATTTCTTACTGTTTTTATTTTTGTCAATTTCTTACTGTTTTTTTTAATTGTGTGTCAATTTCTTTGTTTTTTGGGTCACTTTCATAACTGTTTCCTTTGTGTTGATTTCTTATGGTGTTTTTCTGCCAATTCCATAGGTTTTTTTTAAATGTTAATTTCTTAGTGTGTTTTTTGTCAGTTTCTGTGTCCTCACATTTTATATCATTTTGCGTGTGTTCCTCCAACCATTATCTTATACTTTCAGGAGAGGTAAAACACTTAACCTTTTTAATATCATGTTGAAGAAAAGAATGAAAAAAGAAGATGAAACGATAGAGGATGATGATGTAAAACCTGGAAGTAAAGACAAGAAGAAAAAATCACAGAAAAAAAATAAGAAAGATCTTGTAAGTCATAATGTTTTGATGCTTGTGTATGCTGTCGTTCTGATGATAGTTTATAATTGTTAAAGTATAGTTTGTCACCATTGTTAGCCTAGAACTGGCCACAAATATTTTACAGACTAAATCTTCCCTGTGTGTCTATTTCAGGATTGGAAAAGCTAGTCATTGGTGTTGAATTTTGGTCGACTATGTCTATTCTGGATAAGGTTGTTTAGCTGCTGGTGAGCTATGCTTTTGTACCACGGTATAGCTTCTGAATCTTCCTGGTGTAGTGAATAAGCCATAACCTCAAGAGGATGTGGGTTCAAATACCGCTGAAGTCATCTTGTTTACAAAGTGGATGTTTTCTGATATTCATGGGGATTATTGCTTGAGGTTACAAAATTATGTTCTATGAGTGGTACTTGTTGCAGTCATTGTGGCTTGAGGTTACAAAATTATGTTCTATGAGTGGCACTTCGTTGAGAGAGTGATGGAGTAGATATGGGATAATCCAAGTACAATGAAGTTAATCTAAGCATTTTAATCTTTTTTTCAAATAGGGTAAATATATATTTCTGCTTTTATGCAAAGATGTTTCATTGGCACTGTGCTCGCGGATGCTGAATCAGTTATCATCTGAGAGTCTAGTTCTCTTATCTATCAACCCATGACCCATTAGTAATGTAGGAGTACCACATTGGATGCATCAATACACAAAGTCCTCTAACAATTTCTATCTGCAATGCTGTTGATCAGTGAAGAAAAAATGACCTGCCCAGCCTGACACATCTGGCTTCAACATGATTTCTGTGTCACTTTGATGCTCTGTAGAATGGGACAGTTAACTCTGCCCCATAGCTTCCTTAGTAGCTTCTTATGACATGCATGGACAGTAAACAGTGTTGCTATTCTTTAATCCCCTTTTGGGCCCTAGCATCACACATGCAGAAGGTCTTAGTGACTCAAATCAATTCTGGAGCCAGATATGGCATGCCAAAAGGTGCAGATATTGCAGTCAAGCAGTAAACCGTATACACAACACATTCTGTTCTGACTACATGTTGTTATTCAGCAGAAACTTTAAGAATGATTGCAGAAGAGATGTAAAGCAACTTTACACATTTTCTTTCATGTATCTGCAGATATTAACACATTTATTGTTTGACGTATCTGCAAATATTAACACATTTCTTGTTTGACGTATCTGCAGATATTAACACATTTTCTTTCATGTATCTGCAGATATTCTCATATTTTCTTTCATGTATCTGCAGATATTAACACATTTTCTTTCATGTATCTGCAGATATTCACATATTTTCTTTCATGTATCTGCAGATATTAACACATTTTCTTTCATGTATCTGCAGATATTAACACATTTTCTTTCATGTATCTGCAGATATTAACACATTTTCTTTCACATATCTGCAGATATTAACATATTTTCTTTCATGTATCTGCAGATATTAACACATTTTCTTTCATGTATCTGCAGATATTAACGGATATGGATGATTGGAACGAGATGGAAATGTCAGATGTGGATGAGGATGATAATGACAGCGGTGCTGAAGACAAGGAGGAAGAAGCAGGTAACTTTCAGATAGTTTATGTTTCTTCTATGTTCATGATTCTTTTGGTTTTGCTAGATTTTCTATGCTTCTTCTTCTTCTTCAGCGTTCGTTCTGAAACTCCTGCAGATTAGCAGGATGTAGTCCGGAGAACGGAATGCGTTGTGTCATGGTTTACAGCATTGCTGCGATATTTGTGCCTTTCGGCCTGACACATCCAACTTCTGCATGGCTTTGGGTCCCTGACCCTATATGGGGTGGGACGATTTTCTATAAAACAGAGTATTATTTGGACACATCACGAGAAGAGGAAAGATGGAACACATTGTAACAACAGGCAAGAGGGGGAGAGGAAGACCAAGAGAGAAGATGCTTGACAACCTAGCATTGTGGCATGGGAGAACATGTATCAGAAATTATTGACAACACACGAAATAGAAGGCTGTGGAAAGGCATGATAACCAACGCTACATAGCATGGATCATAAGGAAGAAGAGTATTATCAATCCTGATGCCCGCCAAAGACGGATGTGTCAGGCGATTGGCACATATAAAATGCAGACACAGCGTATTTCCATTTTCTGGACTATATCTTTCTAGAAATCTATTAGGACCATGGTCCTCCCACAAAAGTGGGAGTTTGAGAATGAATGAAGAAGAAGAAGAATCCATATGTGATTTTGAGTGCTAAATTGTTATATTAAACCAATTATTTTTTATTGATGTGAAGCATGGACTGTAAACAAAATAGCTCAAAGTGAACTGGAAGCTACTGAGATGTTTTTTAGAAGAATGGTGAAAATATAATGGACAGCTAATAAAATGAACATAGAAGTCCTCAGAGATTTTGAGAAAAAGCAAATTATAGCAAAAATTTGAAGCAGATATGTTTGTTAAGGTATGTGATAAGAGCTAAACTTGAACATTTAGTAACCACTGGAAAGATCAAGGTAAACAGAGACAGAGGAAGACAAAGAGAGAAATTGTTTGATGAGTTGTCAGTGTGACATGAGAGATTGTCACCAACTGAACTTATCTGTCTCTGAGTGAGCACAGACAGAGAGCTCTAGAGAAACATGACCACCTACGCCATTCATCATGGCACTTGATTGATTGACATAATATTACTAAAAGATCAATGCAAATATTGATGAGCATATTCCTATCAACTTATGCCAGTATCCCAACTTGCACCTGGACTTCTAGTTCAGGGTGCAATGAATAGGGTTACTATCTGCTTTCCATGCATGATATAGAAGACAACTAAGGAAAGTTAAAGGGTAGGCTGACAACCTGTAACCTGTGACAATAATTATTGTCACATTGTGCCCCAATTTCTTACTTTTATCTTCTATCAAATAGTTCCCATGGATGAGAAAGATATGCAGGTCAGTGGACATTGCACCTTTTGTGGGAGAATCCTTAGTGACAAGGAATACTACATGTGCCATCATACCAGATGGGTCAACAAATCTGAAAGAAGAATGATAATATAGTTGGTGCAGAAGTGTATGCTGTTCTCCTGACAGGACGTTGTAATCCTGTAATACTGGCGCGCTGAAATGTTGCCCTTCATGGACTAAATATGCATCCATAAACCCCCCTTGTACAACAATATTTTAGAGACCATATGTGAATCCGAGTGTCGCCTCAGTTACACAACTGAGAAGAACCTGTACTTTTGTCACAAATGCTATGAGCTGTCAAGAGCTACCTGCTCACAGTTAAGGGGACTATTTCTTCGTTATCCTATTAATTTTTACAGTAATGTTATTGTGTTTTTATTTTATCGCAAACCTGATTAATGAAATAAATTAGTTCAGTAGATATCTTGATTGCAATTTTCAAAGCTCTGTGATATTTTTAAGGTAGTTTCTCCGACTATTGAACCATAAATATTCCATCGAAGACGGATGTGTCAGCCCATTGGCGTAAATAAAACGGCGACACAACGTATTTCCATTCTCTGGACTACATCCTGCTAGAAATCTAGTAGGACCATGGTCCTGCTGCAAGTGAATTCAGCAGGAGTTTGAGAATGAACACTGAAGAAGAAAAACCATAAATATATATCACAAACTTTATCATCTGTGATATAATGTTCACACCACATGTATCGTGAACGCCAGCACAGCTGTGATGTAACCTTGTTAACACCACCATACCACTTTTTTGTATTACACATTAATTTCAGATGGAGCAGTTAAAAAGAAACAGAAAGGCAACGTGAGAAAATCAGTAAAAAATTCCAAGAAAAACTCTGATGATGAGGCAGTAGAGGAAAGTGATGAAGGAGATTATGATGACAGAGAGGTATGAGTGTATTGGTTGTTCATTCAGTAGTTCAGGGGCTCATGCGCTATGACACAGGACATGTCTGCAACATTGAGGGTCAGCTTCAGTTATTCTGTCTATATCTATAATCCTATAACCTGTCACGGTCATAGGTGAGTCCTCCAGTGATTTCTATCTTCAACGATGTGAATGAGTGAGGAAAAATCTTGTCTTGTCCAGTCATCTGCGTTTAGCATCTGTGGTCATGTTATATTGTCAAGGCGAAGTCCACTGTCTTCTCCAGGTCAGAGCGGCTGCAAATCTGCCTCAAATCTGTAATCTCTGACCAGATACTCTGTCTCTGCTCTGTGTGTGTTGGGCAGTCTTGAAGTATGTGTTCAGGAGTTCGGGTTCTGGATCCACATGCACATTCATCTGTATATGAAATCCTCAGTCGGTGAAGGTGACCCAACAAACTGCAGTGGCCTGTTCTAATTTGAAATATTGTGGTCTGTTGGTATCTTTAGAGGCAATGTATTGCATCAGGTCTGTCTTCCACTATATTTATTTACTGTTTGTCTTCAAAGTTAGTATTTAACTGCTAGTCAGAAGTTCATGATTGTTATTGATAGCACTAAGGGTAAATAAAAAGTATGTCACTTCCACTAAAAAGCTAATAAATAATGGATATAAATGGTAAGAAATCATAAAAGTAAATAAAACCACACAAAAAGACATTTTCTACAGGACAACCACAATTGGGCCTTCATCAAGAAATAGAAAGCAGATATTTTTTCCTTCATAAAGTCCTTATTGTAGCAGTGACATCGACAATATCTTTTTTTTTCTTTACATTGCTATTTCTTATCATGTACATTCATTATTTATATTTATTAAACTCTTAGTAGAAGTATATTATTTAGTGTTAATATTTCATATTTGTGTTACTGCAGCCCTTTCATCTGTGTTAGATATCCTCTGTCACTTAGGTTATTATACTTCATTTCTTTTGTGTTAAATTCTAAAATCTCTACATTTTTATTCTTGCTACAAAGGTGGACTATATGTCAGACTCTGGGAGTTCTAGCAGTTTGTCTGGTCTTGATGAGGAGCACGATAAGAATAAGAAGTATGACGAGAAAGGAGTAGATGAGGAAGCAGGTCTCAGAAATATTCTCGACTCTGGCTCAGAGGAAGAGGAAGAAGCTGGAGAGAAAGAGGAGAATGAAGATGAACCTGATGAGAAAGATGAAAAGAAGGAAGAGCGAAAGAAAGGTTTGGACATTGTATTCTCAAAGTGTAATCATTTATACTTTTTTCTTGTATATATCCTCAGGCTCATGCAAGATGGAGTCCAGACAACAGAATCTTTTATTGAATCTGATTATATTTACCTTCTTCTTCTTCCATTGCACTGAAGCTGGATCTGTCACATCGAAAGGTGAAGAGGTAAACCAGGCATTTTCAACCTGGTTCTTGCAAGCACTTTGGTGCTGTCGTCATGCTAGTTAAAAAGTGCTAGTTAGCACTAAGGATTACATGTGAGAGATACTTGCCATCTGAAAAGGTTTAAAACCCCTGCTGTAAATGATAGCTCAATGTATTCCGTTCTCGAGACTGTATCCTTTTTCTGCGTTCATTTAAAACTCAATATTAAGTAAAATTAAAAATCCTGCAAAGTAAAAAGATGTAAACGCTGAAGAAGAATATGTCAGGCCATCCTGCAAATAAAATGGCGGCACAACATATTTCCATTCTTGGACTACATCCTGCTGGAAATCTAAAAGGACTATTGTTCTGCTACAAGAGAGAACTAGCGGGAGTTTGTGAGATGAATAATGAAGAAGGATGTAGTCCTGAGAACAGAGTGTGTTGTGTCATAATTTATACATTAGCTGCGATTTCAGCAAAAGCCATCTTGGTCACTTTGACCCAATATGAGATATTACAACCAACTCCACCCCTAAACCTCTTTGGCCATCTCTTTTGACATGCATGGAAGGTAAACAGTGTTGCTATTCTTTACTCTCTTTTCAGGCCTCTGGCAACACACAGATAAGGAGTTTATAAATGGATGCAGAAAACTAATTTCTTCCATGTATTCTCTCAGACATCTTGAACATATCCGAAGGAAAGAAGTGGATTACTGGAAGCTGTTTACATTTTTAAAAAGCTACTCCCTGATCGTAATCAGTGACAGCCATGTGCATTTCTTTGTTCCTTTTATCTGGAGCATTTAAAAATAATTTTCAACTGTTCCTTGTATCTCATTTCAGTTACATAAGTATAAGTGTGTTTAACTTCTAGTTTATAACATTATATTTGCATCTTTCAATCTAGTCATTTATTTTCTGCAATAAAATCTCTTCTGCGTCCATTCTCAACTTGTGCAGGTTAGCTGAATGTTTTCCAGGGAACGGAATTATTCTCAACTTGTGCAAGTAAGAAGAATGTTTTCCAGGGAACGGAATAATTCTCAACTTGTGCAGGTTAGCTGAATGTTTTCCAGGGAACGGAATAATTCTCAACTTGTGCAGCTTAGCTGAATGTTTTCCAGGGAATGGAATCATTCTCAACTTGCGCAGGTTAGCTGAATGTTTTCCAGGGAACGGAATGTGTTGGGTCATGTTTTACAGCTTACCTATAATATATGCATCTTTTGGCCTGACACATCCAATTTCAGCATGGCCTATGAGTTACTTTTACCCTCTATAGAATGAGACAACCAATTTCATACCCCAAGCAATATTTAAGGGACAACGATTTAGCCCTGGCCCAACTCTACTTGCAGGTTTTCCTACACCGGAAATACACTTGAAGAGAGAAAGGGTTCAGTACCTGATGGGCTCAGGCGCTATTGGGACAAGGACGCTCAGCTCGAGAACGCCTTGCTCTCAAACGCGTGGTGTGAGACTCGAACTTGGACAAGGGGTACACGATGTCGGTGAATGACACCTCGGCTAAGAGGGTGAAAGAGCCAGGGTCCAACTCCTCTGTTTAGTTCTTCCCCTTAAGGAACCAGGCTCACGGATGAGAAACGGTTCAGTACCCAATGGGCACAGGCACAGCACGTCCAATTACACGAGGCAAGTTCATAGACAGTGGAACACCTCGTTCGAGTCAGACGAGAGCAAAAAATCGTCTGGGCGAAGAGTCTCCACTACGCGTGCCTGGAGACAGATATAGAGGCTGTCACAGGCTAAGGGTAGCCCACCCGAATTGTCAAGGCATGCCGAAATCGGATGTGCTAGGCCTACAAGGCGCATAACGGTGGCACAACGTAATCACGCTCCCGGCGGAAATCGCACGGATATCCGTGATGGTTACAATGGAGCGAACGAAAAACAAAACAAACAATACCCCAAGCCTCCTTAGTCACCTCTAATGATATGTCTATTAAGTAACAGTGTCGCTATTCTTTGCTCCCCTTTTGGGCGTCAGCAATGCACTGCTGGAATAAACTATGACCAGGCTTTAGTATAAAGACATGTGTACAAGTAATCTGAAATGCCAATCTTGATTATTTCCGTGTTTTTTGATGGTCATCCTTGGCTATTTTCGATAGGCGACTCCAAGTATATAAATAATGACCAACACAAATCACGATAATAATAAAGGACGTCATTAATAAAGTCCTGCTTATTGTCTGTACTTAGATTATGTACATATTTTCTGTACGCTGATGGTCTTGAAGAAACTATCTGATCCTAACACATTGAAAATTTCAAAATTAATTTTTAATTCGTCCATATTTTGCTGGGACCCAAAGTGGGAGCAAAGAATAGCGACACTATTACCTGCCATGCATATCATAAGAGGTGACTAAAGAGGTTTTGGGTGGTGGTTGCTGTCCCATCCCACAGAAGGTCAAAGTGACCCATAAACCATGCTGGTTGAATTTTTCAAGTCGAAAGGCAGGGATATCTCATCCAATCTGTAAACCATGATACAGTGCATTCCGTTCTCTGGACCACGTCCTGCTAACCAGAAGGAGCTTAGAATTAACACAAAAGAATATGATAATGTTCTCTGTTCATCTCTTAATGTGTTGTTTATTAGGTGATGATGACAGCAGCAGCTCCAGTTTAGAAGATGACTCGGATATTGAGAAGGATGGCAGGCTTGCCTCAGCATTACTTTTACAGGTATATTCTTCCATTTATTATCTCAGTACAAGTTTTTGTGTTATATTATTTATTGCTTTAATAGTAGAATTATATTTGTTTGAGATATTTTCCCTCGAATAGTGGTCGCATTGTACACTTTGTGCTCAAAAGGTCACGGGTTCGAAACCCGCTCACAGCGTCTTGTTCACAAAGTGGATTTTTATCAGAGACCCCTGGGAATTATCACTTGAAGCTACAGAGTTATGTGCTATGAGTGGTATTCTTGTCAGGTGGTATGATGCTATGTTGAGAGGGGCAGAGTGCATATTGAGTAACCAGAGTACAATGAGGTCAGACCATTTCTATGTTTGTTAGCTAACGCACATCTGATTGAAGTATGTTTGCTATACCAATTATAACTTTAATAGAAGTATGTTTGTCAGATGAATACTTGGGGTCTATCATCGCTATTTTTTCTTCATGTTCTTCTTCTGTGGTCATTCTCAAACTCCTGCAAATTAGCAGGATATAGCCTGAAGAATTACATGCACTATATCATGGTTTACAGCTGTGCTACTATATCTGCGCCTCAGGCCTGACAGACTTTAATATGTCTTCTGGGTCACTGTGACTCTTGGGATATCACTCCAACTCCACTTCAGAAGCATCCTTTGTCACTTTTACGACATGGATGGCAGGTAAATGTCACTATTCTTTGCTCCCCTTTCAGGCTCCAACACATGGGTGTGATTTATTCAAATAATGCCACTATATCTATAAGTACAGAATTTTATGTAACTACTCATTAAAATACTTATCTTGCTTCTTCAAACAGAAAGAGAAAAAAGAGAAGAAAGAAAAGAAAGACAAACCAGATGAGCCAACTTCGGAGTCAGGTCAAAAGTCTGAAAATCGTACCGCAACTCCAGACAAATTAAAAGACAGAGGTTTGTTAACTCACACTTTTTTTTCCTTCAAGTTGTATTTTTGAGAGTGTTATTATTTAACATATGATGTGATCATTGATGGTGCTGCCCTTTACTCATTGTGTGTGATCTTGTGTTCTTGATAAAGGCCTTTAAGTCGAAACGTTGAATTGTGTGTTTTCAGCGATTAGCAAAGTTTTCAATTTTCACCTGTTATATAATAGTTTTGTTGCAGTTGTAACTAATCATCTATTTGAAGTAGGTATCAGATCCGCCTCTCAGTAGGAGTCTCCATCTCATGGTACTGCCGCACCAAGAGTTGTAGTGTTCACTATTTTAAATGTAGCTCTAATCGTTTGTGCCTGCCGAACACGGATGTGTCAGACCATTATCGCAAATAAAATGGTGACACAGCACATTTCCATTCCTGGACTATATCCTGCTGGAAGAGATCCAGCGGGAGTTTGAGAATGAACGCTGAAGAATAAGATTCTGCAGTATCAGATAAAAGTATTCTATAAAACCCCGAGTGAGCATGAAAGAATTTGTGGCCTACTTACTACACCTCAGCAGTACTACCAAAGAAACAGTACTGCAATTGATCCCTGATCACAGTGGTATACTTGGAACTGAAAAGCGGATCTCCTGGCAAGGAAAGGGGGATCACTAGAACAAATAGAAAGCGGTAATATGTACTACGAATGCAAGACTGATAAAAACAGAATATAAGATTAAGTGGAAGCGGATGCTTCACGCATATTTGAAAAATATTACTGCAGCTGTTCTCCATTTACATAAAGATTCCAAGGGGGGAGAGAATAATAACACTGTTGCATACCATACACATTGTAAGGAGGTTCTGCAGTGGAGTTGGCCATCGAATCCCATAGAGGGGCAACATGACCCAGAAGCCATATTGATCTTTGACGTGATTAGGCCGAAAATGCAGATATTGCAGTCAAGCTGTAAACCATAACACAATGCATTTCTTTCTCCGGACTATATCCTGCTAATCTGCAGGAGTTTGAGAATGAACAAAGACATATTACAGACAGCAAACAATTATCCATTGTAATTCTATATTAAAAGACCATACTAAAAAAAGTCAGCACAGACATATTCAGTTCAATGGTCGGTTGCTGATTCAGCGATCTGTAAGCTCATGTCTTATGACCAATAGTATTTTATGCTTGGGAGTCTATATATTTTCTATCCACTCAGGGCCAGAGCTAGAATATGACTGTCACCACCCAGAATGTAGATTGTAACTATGCAATACTCCAAGCTATTGCAGTGAAGATAGGATTCACTATGCTCATTCCCTACCACTCATTGCCAACTGGTTATACCAAACATTTGTAAGGCATTAGGCACGTGACCAAATGTTCAAGGCAAAATGCTTGTTGTGTCTTGAGTCACTGTTCCTTTATGATAAGCCTCAGCCAGTCTTCCCCATCCCAGTGCTTTCCAATACATCTCCGGCTACCTCCCAACCACAGAGTGTGCATGCATGTTAATAAATAGAGCACAAAACTGTTAATGCATATCACCATCCGTTATCATATCCTGGACAGGATGTAGCAGTCATCACAGCCTTTCAAAACTCCTGTCTATCTTGAGCTAATCTTCCTGCTTCTATGAGTGTCAATGTTCAGGTGGTGTTTGCTGTCTAGCGTCTACCTTCTTCTTCATAGTTTACCTCTTTTTCATTACCCTTGCATCATCTTCATCCATTATTGATGTGAATAAATAAATGTCTTCAATACCATACACATCGTTATAGTTGTTAATGAAAAATAATAAGTCAAAAAGTTGAAGTCCGAAACAATTGCTGTTTAATATTGAATGTGATCAATTACTGACCAACTCTTTCATATTCAGCATTGAAGAGAAAAGCAGACAAGTCACCAGATGGAAAGTCAGATGCTGCCAAAAAACACAAAAGCGATGATAGGTATATCTTATTTATATTTTCTGTTTATTAAATATTCGTGTATCATCATCAGGGTTCATTCTCAAACTCCAGCTGGATCTCTCTTGTAGCAGGAAAATGATCTTACCAGAAGAATGCAGTCCAGAGAATGGAAATGTGTCATATCTCCATTTTATTTACACCAGTGACACCTGACACATCCGTCTTTGGCAGAGTTATTATCTAATTCGCCACTATGTTGCCAGGACTTGAAAGGGGAACAAAAACTAGCAATAGCAAGACTGTTAACCTTCCTTTCATATCATAAGAGATAACTAAGGATGCTATGAGATACATTTAGCTGTCCATTCCCATATGGGGTCAAAGTTACCCAGAAGCCATGGTGGTATCAGATAGTTAGTCGTTAGATCATCGTCACTGCACTCCGGACAAGTCCATAGGTGCTCAGATCTCTCCATGAGTGTAGCCGCCATTACACGTTGACTGATGGTCCCAGTACGCTGTTGATTTACCATTATTCATTATTGCCCACGAAACCGCTCCTTTCTAGCGGCACCACATTTCAAACCAAACTCACTTATTCTAGTCATGGAACAAGAGTGTGCGTTTTCCCATAGGGCGTTTAAAATGTCTGCTCGATCCATCACTCCACCAACAGCCATAGTAGCAGCATATGCATCCAACCTATCTGCTCTCTCATTACCCTGGAATCCCGCATGTCCCGGCACTAAAATGAAAGTCACTTTATGCACACTGGAATTCTTCACTGCATCCAGCCACTGTTCCCGAATGTATCCCGCCTGAACTTTCACAATCATGCCCATGGAGTCACTGAGTATACATGCACACTCAGAGACAGTCTGTGAGCACAGCCATTTCGAAGCATTGGTTACTGCCAAAATCTCCATTAGCTGCTTGTAATTTGAGGGAATGCACCACTTTCCTTTCTGATGGTCTTCTTCCCCCCCCCCCTTGAGCCATGAAGGCCAGGCACTCCTGATGTGTCTCTCAACCGACCCATCAGTATATATAATCATATCACCTTCCTTGGAATTCTCACCAGTCAGAGCGAGTACCTCCGACTCCACCACTGTTGGACACCCACCATTGCCTGTATTCTCTATTGAGTGTTATTATTACTTTGAATACTGTCAGACAGTCTAAGGGTGCCCGACTCTATTCCGCACCACGTAGCACTTCCTCCAATATCAGATGTGTAGGCTTAAAGATATCAGATGTGTAGGCTTAAAGGCATAGATATCTCAGCAAAGCTGTAAACCATGACACATTTCATTCTCTGGATACATCCTGTTAATTTGTGGGAGTTTGAGAACAAACACAGAAGAAGAATCTAATTGTCAGATAGTAAAACAGCTGCATCATGTATGTCATTATCCAAACCTAAAATAATGATTCTTTTGCAATAGTTGGCAAGTTCTTCCTGGTTAGCAAGAAGCCTGTGACATGTAATAAAAGTAATTAAAGAGATTTGGGGGTGAAGCTGTGTCTCATCGTATAGGTCATAATGACTCAAAAGACGCTGAAGTCAGATGTATCAGGTTGAGTGGCAGAAATATTACAACTGTAAACCATGGCATCATGCACTCCATTTCAAGATAACATCCTGATAACCAGTTGGTTTGAGATGAATGCAGAGGATAAAAACACCATCACAAGATAAAAAATATTAAAAATCACAGAGGATTTTTGTGTGCGTTACAGTGTCAGTGCACTGTTGTTGAGATCTCCTTGTGTAAGAAAGAAATTGGAGCTGAGTGGTGGTTAAAAATCCCACAACAGTTTGAAAAGTAATATCCCATATAGGGAAATCTGCATGTGAAAGGTCTGACAGTCATACCAGTGGACCACAAGACCAACCACATACAACAGAAATCCCCAAGCAGTGACATGCCTATAAGCCCCTATAGTGAGGCTTTCTTCTTGTAGATTCCTCATAACACTTCATCTACACGATTGCGTTCTTCCCCCCCCCCTCCAAGTAGGAAGCTTCTTTTCAAAAATTTACACACTGGTGAGAGTTAGCGTCATCTGATTATGAAAGAAAGCTCTATAAAAATCTATCATTGCCAAAAAAGAAAAAAGTTCTACTGCTTGTAATCTCTGGAGATCAATAAAAACATACAAAGTTTGCTTCAGTTATTATTTTACAAAGTGGAAATATGACATGTTTCAGAGTAATCCCTCTACTTAAGGTGGAAAAATTAGATGTTTTATATCTGTTCTTCTACTTGAGGTGGAAGTATTAGCTCTTTCGAACGATTCCTCAACCTCGAGGTAGAAATATTAGATGTTTCAAATGATTCCTCAACGTAGAAATATTAGATTTTTTAGAGCTATTCCTCTACTTAAGATGGAAATATTATATGATGTTTCAATGATTTGTCTACTTGAAATGGAAAATATCAGATATTTTGAAATGATTCCTCTACATAAAGATGAAAATATCAAATATTTTGGAGTGATGCCTCTACCTCAAGATGTAAATATATAATATATTGGATTTTTGATTAGAAATTGGCCTCACAGCACGTGGGGCATTCCCATAAGTGCTCCGCCCTCTGTTCAAGCAGCCATTCCACTCGATGATGTTTCGAGTCCAATGCCGCCAAAACAGATGTTGACATCAGGGCACAACTCTGGCCCTTGCGACAGGTTTCTTTGTTATTCTGCCAACCCACGCCGTGCCCATAACTAGTTCAAGCACAACGTCGGACTGTCGGAACAACATGGTAACTGTTATCGAAGGTTAGGATTACGGGAAGATATTGGAACGATCCCTCTACCTCAAGGTGGAAATATATAATATATTGAAATGATCCCTCTACCTCAAGGTGGAAATATATAATATATTGGAACGATCCATCTACCTCAAGGTGGAAATATATAATATATTGGAACAATGCTTCTACCTCAAGGTGGAAATATATAATATATTGGAACGATGCCTCTACCTCAAGGTGGAAATATATAATATATTGGAACGATGTCTCTACCTCAAGGTGGAAATATATAATATATTGGAACGATGCCTCTACCTCAAGGTGGAAATATATAATATATTGGAACGATGCCTCTACCTCAAGGTGGAATTATCAAATATTTTTGAATTATTATTCTACCTTAAGGTGCAGATATCATAGATGTATGAATATATAATTTGTCACTATTATTCAGTTTATTTTCCATGTTAACTTTATGCACTAACAATATGTTCTCTGTTACAGTGAAGGCATCACAGAGGATGCCATCAGACGGTATCTGATGAGAAAACCTATGACCACCAAAGATTTACTTCAAAAGTTCAAATCAAAGAAACTAAACATGAGCAATGATAAAATCACCCATGTAATTGCTCAACTTCTGAAGAAAATTAACCCAGACAAGACTGTGATACACAAAAAACTGTATTTATCATTGAAGAAACCGGAATGACATTAGCAGGAAACTTATGTTTCATTGACTGAACACTTAGTTTATGATTGTGAGAGAAAATGCAGTATGTTTAGATGTAATACGTGCTGATTAAAAATACAAATTAATAATTTTTAAAGTTTACAAAATAGACTGACACACAAAAATATAGTTCATGATGATCAAGTAATCCCTTCTGCTGTGAGTTCTTGACTGCCCATTGCTGTTCTGACAAAAGCACAGGTTCTCTTCAGCTGATCAAAACTTGTATAAGAGACAGAGATTTAGGAATCATGTTTAGTCTCAGAAAAGCAGCATTGCAAATATTGCAGTATCCCACGATCATCAAGTCCTGCCGGGAATGTAGCCAATACCCCTGTTCCAACTAGTTCATCATTTTTCTGTCAGATTTTTTTAACCTACCGCAGTGATGTTACACCTAGAAGTCTGCCACAAAACAACAATGGTGCAATGTCCACAGGTCCGTATCTCTTCGTTATATATGGGACTATATGACAGAAGATAAAAGTAAGAAATTGAGAAAACATGCAGTGACAATAATAATTCTTTACAGGTTGTCGACATAACCCTCCGCTTCCCGTATACGCCTTTTATGACATACCTGGAAAGAAAACAGTGGCCCTATTCTTTGCACCTGAAACTAGAAGTCCGGTTCATGATTGCCATACAAAAGCAAAAACATAGTTAGCAGTATACAAAATAGACTAAACCGACATTTCAACCATAAGGTCTTTTATAAAGAGAAAATACAGGACAAAGAATAAACAATAAAAATAAATATATTGGAAATTAACTAGACTTTAGACATTTTAATATCTAATTAACAAGATGCCAAAAAATATCCTACAAAAAAAGAAAGGCCGCAAGTTGAAAGTGATACTAAAAGGGATAAATAAGAAATGTTATTAATCCGACAAATATAATAAATAAATAAGTACAAATAGTGATAAATGAATGATAAAAACAAAGTTATAAATGATATAATTAAATAAATAAATGATAAAAACAAAGATGTAATAATAACTTATTGCTTTTGTGTTTTTTCTTCAATACATATTCGTAAACAGTTTTACTGCATTCCCACCAATGATGTTTGTTATAGGAAATGAAGAGATGTTCTGTTTGTTTGTCAATTTCTTGTGAAGACTCATTCCTTCTTCTGTGTGAATTTTTTAAGGATGTACAAAAGAAAGTGACAAACTCATAAGTTACAAACTAATTTGAAAAAATAATATAAATAAGTGGGTTTTAAAGGTTGGATTATGAGATTACAACATCCAGTTACCGTTAAGATCCGTGTATAAACCGAGACTTTTTGAAAAAAATCAGAGATGACTTCATACTCCTCGTCTTATAATTGAGTACGGTCAATTTAAAAAAAAATTAGTCCAAATCACAGTAAAAAAGGAGAAAAACACTTTAAAAAAAATTCCAGTGACAACTCGCATGTCCCGATATATTAAGCCAGGATAAAATTACTAGGACTCACCAGCAATCTAGAGCGTACTTATCATAAAACTAGGCCTAGATTTACATTAATTTCTATATATCGTACAATATTTCCTTAGAAATCTCCAATATTTCTTGTTAAAACTGACTTACTAGGTCTATATCGTTATTGAAGGCATGCCGCCATTTTTAACAGAACATAATTTCCCCGGAAACGCTATTTTTAGCAATGGGTATTATTGTTTTTTTTAACATTGTGGTACATATATTTCTATCATAACTGTTTCAATTGATCATTGAAATTGGTCATAAAAGTATACCAGTATCTGATGTTATTTATTGACCAAAATATGGTAATGGCCTGTGAAAAAACAAATGAAATAAGCTGATCGGTAGACTAGGCTTGTTTGTGTAGGGAAACACGAACTACCAGTAGTCTAAACACTGTCACACACTTTCTTGTTGCGGTAAAGCAAATGTTACAACAGTTACTGACCGTCTACTAGGCTATAAGACCTGTGTACAGAAAATTAAAAAACACCTCAAAGGCAGATTTTGAGTATTTCCATGCATGTCGCTGGTCGGCCTTGCCAATTTTTAACATGCGACTCCAAGTATATAAATATTGACCAAGACAATAATCAGAAACATAAAGAATGAAGTCCTAATTAATTCTGTACAGAGGTCTTCTTCTACAATACTACAGTCTTGCACAAACACCTCACTTTTTTTTACATCCAAAACTTTGCTGCTTAGGCAATGTTGGAGGGAGAGAAATCAATAGTGAAACTTGTCTGTGCCTCATGTTTATATTACTGTATAAAGTAAACATACAGGTCACACAAAGTTCAAACTCTTCTGTATCTTTTTAAAACAAAGATTCTGGGACTCACTGTCTGCAATATTTTTGTGAGAACTGGGTACAAAATAGTTACATACCCAGTAGTAATTACTACACTAGCACAGTTTTGTGGTCATAATGTGGGACCCAACACAAACAATTTGTTCAGGAAAGTATCTGTTGTTCCAAAGTCTCACCACCTGCCACCTCTGTGTCATAAACCATCTATAGACATGAATAGGGAAGTCAGCCGTGGTTTTCAGATGTATTGTTCCTGAATACAGTAGCCTATCCTTTCAAGTTATGTGGTGTTTACAAGACATGAACAACACGATTTACGTTGTGGGGCAAAAGAACTTTCTGCCAACCATATTCATAAGATGATGGTTCCTATTTACGCTGAGAACTATTTATGTCATAAAGCGATGCATAACTGGATAAATCTATTTTTACAAGGATATATCACTTATGATGAAACACAACCTCATCTATTCTATCTATCTATCCATACGCTGTGTATTCCTTGTTTGCCTTGCGGCGTCAGGGGTGGAAGAGTTCTCTGGAGATGGCCTTCTTGTGCGCTGTTTGTAAGCTTGTTCCTGTGGCTTCTTTGATTTCTGTGATCCATCTTTTACATGGTCTGCCTCTGGCTTTATAACCGTTATGTCTATGTGTCATGGCCATCTGTGGCATGCTATATGTCGGTAGTCTGGAAGCGTGTGAAAACCACTTGATCTGCTGTCTTTTTATGTGTTCCAATACTGGTATTGTTTTGGTTATCTGTCTGATGTTATCGTTTCTAATTCTATCTCTTAATGACACTCCGAGTATTCTTCGTAGACATGTCATTTCTGTTGTCACTATTTTTCTTTTGTCTTGTGCTGTCATTGTCCAGGTTTGGCACTGGTAGCATAGTGATGGAATCTCATAGTCTGTTGAAATTGCAACTGTGCAGTGGGTTGAGCTATCAGGTTAATAATGATAGATAGTGTAGAAAACGCATTAGGGTGTTCGCATGGATCAACATAATGCTTGATAAATTGAAATTCCGAAAAGTGTGCTCATGATAGGCACCCAAAGAATAGACTGACGAAAACTAAATGATATGAATGGGCATGTTCTTCCACCATAGGTAAATCAATAATTAAATCAATGATCAGTAAGTGAATCAATGTTGGTGGAAATTTCGTGGAGAAATGAAGGAATGTCTGTCTAAAATTATATAGTTATCATGCTCATG
Organism: Meghimatium bilineatum; assembly: GCA_034231615.1. Lineage (NCBI taxonomy): Eukaryota > Metazoa > Mollusca > Gastropoda > Stylommatophora > Philomycidae > Meghimatium > Meghimatium bilineatum. Next base: position 57,623,671 of record CM067316.1, read on the forward strand.
TGGTATTTATTTATTCCAGTCAATTGTTACTGACTTAAGTGACGTAACCTCATATTTTAGATTATTCTTCCAGGCCTTTTATAATTTGTTCCTTAATAGTATTAATAATTTATGTTAAACATATACCCATAATTGATTTTAGTGTTTAGATGCCTGGTTGAATTGATTTATTTTGATGATGGAAATAAGTGGAATCCCATCTTAGTTAATACATTTAAAAAAAATATCTTATGTTAGTGTGCTACTGGGGCCTGAAATGGGAGTAAAGAATAGCAACACTGTTACCTGTCCAAAGACGTAACTAAAAAGGTTTTAGGGCAGGAGTTGGCTGTTCCATCCCATACAGTACCAAAGTGACCCAGAAGAGATACTTATAACAGATGCGTCAGGCTGAAATGCGCAGATATCGCAGCCAAGCCGTACACCATGACATCACATTCCATTCTCCTGACTACATCTTGCTAATCTGCAGGAGTTTGATAATGAATAAGAAGGGGAAAAATGTGTTTTAAAAATACAGTATTTGTTTTAAAGCTTATTATACTTCCATGTCTCTTGCCCAGGGAACTGATCACCCCAGCTAATAGTTGCTGCAGGTTAGTACACGAAGAGTTATCTTCATTCCCGACGGCAGATTGCTGCCATGGGATCTACCTTTATCTTTACTTGCCCCGTATAGAACTATATTTTTTAAATGTGCTTCTAACCTAAAAGAAGGTGGGTCTGTACTCTTGCTTACATGTACAGTTATACAATTATGTCAAAGGTCAGTTTGGAATTAAACTAATGGTCACTTGCATAGATGAAAGAGAGAGCTGGGAGGTTTGTTTGGAACTAGAATAATTGTTGCTTGCATAGATGAAAGAGAGAGCTGGGAGGTTTGTTTGGAACTAGAATAATTGTTGCTTGCACAGATGAAAGAGTGAGAGCTGGGAGAATTATTTGGAAATAAACTTAACGGTTGCTTGCACAGATGAAATAGAGCTAGAAGGATTTTTTTGTCTTACAAAGTAATCTGAAGTAAACCACACAGTTTATTGATGCTGTAACCTTATGGCTGACCAAAGAATGATGAAATGAATCACATAGTTCATTGAAGCTATTGGTATTGTAACCTGATGGCTGACTGAAGAATCATGAAGTGAATCACAAAGTTCCTTGAAGTTATTGACACTATAACCTGATGGTGGACTGAAGAATGATGAAGTGAATCACACAGGTCCTTGAAGTTATTGACACTATAACCTGATGGTGGACTGAAGAATCATGAAGTGAATCACAAAGTTCATCAAGAAGTGAGTCACAGTTCATTGAAGTTATTTGTTCTGTAACCTGATGATTGACCAAAGAATGATGAAGTGAATAACATAGTTCCTTGAAGCAATTGGTACTGTAACCTGATGACTGACTCAAGAGTGAAGCAGAAGAACATATCTGATTGATATCTGTGGAGAGGTGGCCGCTGTGTGTCTATTGTATTCATAAGAATAAAACTAATACAAGCAAAATTAGTTGAGTTATGAATATTTTAAGTGCTGTTTTTCTTATATGTGTGCTCGAATGATTAGCCAGTGGTAGACCAGAAGACGTCCAACTAGTGTGCTACCTTAACACACAACAGTGCAAATTTTTCTTATCTTCTCAGATTATTGCCTCGGTACTCATTTCTTGATGACTGGGTTAACCACAGGAGTTATCATTTTCAAACTACAATTTTTTACGGAAACCTTGCCAAATGACTTCCAAGTCACCTTGCCAAGTGGCCGACCTTCCTGGCATAGGAAAATGATGAGACAAAATAGAATCGGGTCCTTTGTCGGTCATAGATACAGGATTGAGTTTACGGATGTGGATAAGTAAATAGAGCATTGATAGACCAAAATAAAATTGACTTTACAACCCCAAGGAGACATCCATATCTATAGCATAAGCAGAAATCTAAGGTTATAACTTTACCAAACAAGTCACAGTATTACAGTATTTATTTTTTATTTCTCCCTGCCAAAACATTGACATGTATTACTTGTTCACATCATAAATAAAACATACCTTTGTCACAACTGACTAATGTATAATTAACACCCATCAATAGACAATTATGTTCTCAGAATGAACAGCCTAAGAATTCCCCAGTAGTCACTATATTGGGTGTCACCCAGAGTAAGAAGAAGAGGGAGACCTAGAGAAACTCTACGAAGAACCATTAATAGAGAAGGCATGTCAATGAACCTAAACAGCACGCAAGAATTGAAAGACCTGGCAACACAAAGACAGATATGGAAAGCTATGGTTTCTGCCTTATGCGCCGCCTATGGCCATGGAGGAACATAACATAACAATAGACAATTGTAATATTTTTAAGAGTCAAACTTCCATAATTAAACATAAACAAGATTAAATACAATTTAGTCACAAACTTTGAATATAAAATCAACAAATAAAAGTGTTTTCATGCATATATCTATTTGGAATATTTACCAAATAACATTATCACAGACTCCAACAAATTATTTGTCAATATTGAACATTATGACATTAATTCTATTCACAGCTAGTTAAAGTAATTGTATGCACTAAACAAATACAGTACAATCTCATTGTAACAACTTGACCCAGGCTGACAAAATATTTGTGTAATAACAAAACTTGCTACAGTGGAATACCTCTATAGCACATTTTTTATAATAATGTTCCCTATATAATAATTACTTCAAAATCTTCAATTACATTTATTCTACTGCTGAATCCCTCTATAGCGCATCCTTTTATAACAAATTTCCATATATAACAACTATTCGCATCCCAACTATATTCTGTATTGTTTGCACTGTATATAACAAATTTCTGTTATTACATACATGTTTTATTGGTCCAGATCTAGTAGTTATAGCGTTATTCCACTGTATATTGTTTTTACTGTATATATAACAAATTTTGAACCCAAATTTCTGTTATTACATACATATTTTATCAATCCGGATGAAGTTGTTAGGACAGAATTCCACTATGTACAGTTATTATCAAATAAATGTATATAATTTTGAAAAGTGTTTATTATAAGATTAAGAGCAGTGTTCCCGTAACTCACTCTGTACATAAACACAATATATCGTGACAGAAAGCCCTCCCTTTCCAGACATAATAACAATATATCGGTTCTGCAGATATGCCATCTAAATTTGCTTCATAAATGACAAGTATTAACTAATTTAATATTTAGAAATCTGGCTAACGAATGGAAACCATCGTGTTACTCTGTGATTAGACGTATAACATATTTATTTTAAATTAAAATTAGATAGGTTCAGCTTCTCTGAAAGTAGCAAAATGACTTCATCTTTCAAAAGTAAGATTGCTCAAAGATTTAGCAAACATCGGGCTTTATTATTCTTTTAATTTTATAATGGAAGATATTATTTATATTATTATTGTGGAAGATGATGTTTATCATACCCTCTGGCTATATATTATATATCCAATAGAGACAGTTGTTTTAGTCTTTGTTTCCAAGTATGCCTATCAATAAGTACTTTATTTGGGTGGTCATTTGTTTATCTCTTGTAAAGTTCAGCCGACTTCCGCCACTGCTCATTTCCCTCTGGTATCTAGTGGCTCTACATTTGTATCTATCTCACATACTGCTGTGGGTGTTGATCACATCCCTCTACAAATTAGTCTCAGATCCTCCTTATGGTGCTGGGACATGAAAGGGGAGAAAAGAATAACAACACTACTACCTGCCATGCATGTCGTATAAGGTGACTAAGGAGGATTCGGGGTGCAGTTGGCTATCCCATCCTATAGAGGGTCAAATTTACCCAAAAGTCATGCTAAAGTTGGATGTGTCATGCTGAAGGTGCAGATATCGCAGTCAAGCTGTAAGTCATGACAATGCATTCAGTTCTCTAAACTATATTCTGCTAGTCTGCAGAAGTTTGACAACGAACACAGAAGAAGGAGCTTGGTACTGTACCTAATTCAGGTATGAGATGGTAGCTTTGCTCACAATGGTCTGGAGATGAATTGTGTATATCATTTACAATCAAATTCCATTATAACGAAATATGTATGTAATAACAGAAATTTGTTATATACACAGTACCAAATGAAGAATAAATATAATGGAGATATTTAAGTGTTGTTAAATAGGAAAATTTGTTATAATAGGATGCGTTATACTGGGATTCCACAACGTGGTCTGTCCCTGTCTTGTCCTCCTGGAATCACACTTTCTATTATCATTCTTTCTAAACTACTGTAACATTTCATGGAGAGAAAACAGAAGGTTTCTTGGTTACCAATCCAGTGGTGATGGGCTCATGACCTTTGACATAATGCCATTGTGTGATATATGCATGTGTTTGTGAACTGTTGTTTGTTACATATAAGGTGTTCCAGTTATCTGGCCTTAGAGGAAGACACATCTTCCATTATGAGCAGGGAGACTGCAGTGATGAACTCCATGATGTGGCATATGATTGGCTGCAGTGATGAACTCCATGATGTGGCATATGATTGGCTGCAGTGATGAACTCCATGATGTGGCATATGATTGGCTGCAGTGATGAACTCCATGATGTGGTATATGATTGGCTGCAGTGATGAACTCCATGATGTGGCATATGATTGGCTGCAGTGATGAACTCCATGATGTGGTATATGGCTGCAGTGATGAACTCCATGATGTGGCATATGATTGGCTGCAGTGATGAACTCCATGATGTGGTATATGGCTGCAGTGATGAACTCCATGATGTGGTATATGATTGGCTGCAGTGATGAACTCCATGATGTGGCATATAATTGGCTGCAGTGATGAACTCCATGATGTGGTATATGATTGGCTGCAGTAAATAAGAATCATACACGTCTTCTGCCAGCATTTGGCTGATATGTTATGTTCAGAAGTTCTATTGACAAACAATTAACCAACACGGCAAAGATGAAAGATGGGGTTTCTTTCTTTAAATTAGTCTTCCTGTTTTGCGATGTTATGGATGATCACAGTAACAGCACGACATGATAAAGAATAAATTGCATCACTTAAACTGAGCCTGGTCTACAAGCCAAGTGACTCCAGTATCCACAGAATTTAAGGTATCACTGATGCAGTCAATGACCTGGAAACATAAGCAAATAAAGGAATAATGTAGAAATGAACATATAAATAATTTATTCTAATAAATATTTTACAGCTCTGCTTAAATGTGATAAATAAATTCATGCTGATCATGTGTAACCATATCTCCTTGCTAGATTACTAGCCTAGACCCCAAAATATACTGAAGCTACATTCATGGGCCCTGTAGTTTATTTCTTCACCTATAAAAAGCATTCACGGGAAAAAAACGCTTAAAACTAAAATGGTGTTTTTTATTTTTTAGTTCCTATCAAACAATCCAGTGAAAATGGGAGTAAAACAAGGATGTGTTTGTCCCCAATACTGTTTTTCATTGCGATTGATTGGGGGATGAAGAAATGCACAGACCAAAAACAACTAGGTTTCAAATAGGTAAACAACAAGACCCTGGAAGATCTAACCTTCTCAGATGATATTGCTCTCCTGAGTTCAACACACCAAGATCTCCAAGAAAAAACAGAAAGACTCAAAATGTTTGCGCAACAGATAGGCCTTAAAATAAACACATATTAAAAAATCATAATTAAACTAGATAATATACTAGACAACGTTTCAAATTTCGTATATTTGGGAAGCAAGAAAACAGCAGACGGGGATACCAACTCAGAAATCAAAACTGGAATCGCTCTTACCTCCAACGCCTTTAACAAACTTTCAATCATCTGGAGATCGAAGATTGCAAGTAAACACATCAAACTGCGACTATTCAATGCAATTTGATTCAATTATTGACATATGGATGTGAAAGTTGGAAATCTACCGCAATAATGGATAAGAAGTTAGTTGCCTTTGAGAATACCGTAGATGCCTCAGAAAAATCACAAATACTAATTGGAAAACTTCAAATCAAACGACATACTAAGAAAGGAGACAAAACAAGAATATGTGACGAATATCATCAGAAATTGCTGCTGGACATACATCAGCCACATACTTAGAATGAAGGAAGGCAAAATTCCACAAGTCTTCATGTGGACACCAGACAGGAAAAGAAAACAGTGAAGACCAAAAACAACGCTCAGAAGAACATTTATGAATGAACTAAAATCAACAGGCATAAATGCACAAGACCTGCAATCCTTGGCAACTGCCTGACAGGCATGGAGAACTATGACATCCGCCCTATATGCAAAACTTGGGAAAAGAGGAACTGACTGACTGACTATTAAACAATTAGGGAATCAAATAATAGCACTAGAAGGACCAACAAATTTTGTTTCAAAACACCCGATTTTGTTAAATAAACTGTGATCCTCTATCACCTCCAGGATTGTCTTCTTCACTCTGTAGTCAATCAATGATCGCCCTGATTAGGTTGACCCTGTCTCCATTCAATACTGAGTTATCAACAACAGCATTTCTCGCCAATGAGTCTGCTCTCTCGGATGCAAAGTCAGTATTGCAGGCATTGAAAGATCCAAAGAACACGAGCGTGAATAAACTTACGGCCTGCTTACTACACCTTAGCAGTACTACCAAAGAAACAGTACTGCGGTGGATCTCTGGTCACCGTGGCATACCTGGAAATGAAAAGGCTGATATCCTGGCTAGGAAAGTGGGATCACTGGAACAAATAGAAAGTGATAATACGTACTATGCATGTAAGACCATGTTAAAAGTAGAATTTAAGAAAAAGTGGAAGCAGATGCACCCAACTGCAGAACCAAATGACCCCTATCATCAAATGTCATGCAAAGAACAAACCATCATCTTCAGACAACAAACTGGCCACAACAGACTGAGGTTGGTTGGTTACTGATCCAGCGGTCCATGGGCTCATGCCCTTTGACCCACACAGGCTGAGAAGTCACATGTTCAGAAAGCTGAAGATTGGTGAGACAGACTTGTGCAACTGTGGACTGAGCCCAGAGACTGCAGAACACATTCTTCATGCCTGTCAACTCTAAAAATAAGAGAGGAAGAAAATATGGCCTACTGAGACGGCACTACTTCCAGACTTGAGGGGTTCCAAGGATAACCTGAAGCGAATCACACAATTCATTGAAGCTATTGGCGCTGCAACTGATATCTGACTGAAGAACGATGAAGAAGAAGAAGACTCTGCTCTTTCATTGCCTCTGACCCCTGCATGACCAGACCAGTACATCCATGTGACCTAATCCTTTCTTGTTGTCAAAAAGTATTACTGTGTGAGTTGATATTTCAATCACAGAGTGCCGCAGTAACTTCTTTTATTTCTGTTTTCATGCTCGGTGTTGCACTAGAGCAGACAGGCAATTTTTCAAGCACCTTTTTTTCCCATTCTTGTATGCAACAAAACACTTATTCATTTCTCTGGTGACTCAGCCATCTGTATATTTGATTGTGTCACATAGTTGTAAGTACATCTGGACAAGTTCTTGTACCTTCTCCTCAGTCCTGACACTAGTCCATTCCCTACACCTTTTCCCCAGTTGTACTACTACATTTTCCAGAATATTTCTCTTTGTTCACCTCCATCCATTCACCGCCTTTTCCTACTTCTTCCAATTCACACGCTCTGTGAACGTGTCTTCTGCATTTGATTTCCACGACTTTTTGTGTTTGATTCGCTGTCCCTTTATCTCAACTAGATTTTGGTATAAGAGGTGGTGGCCATTGTTGTCTACATTAAGGTATGCCTGTACCTGAGCTACCTTAATGCTGGGCAAATTGAACCAGAATCTCATGGCTATGGTGGGGTATCTTTAGTACAACCTACCACTGCCTTCATAGACTCATTTTTTATTCTTTCTTTCTACTTTTGTCTGTGACACTGTGATCAGACAGAGTGACCATTCTTGCACGTCAGTGACTGCCATGACCTTGATAGCACTGATTCCTCTCATTGCTTTCTGAAGCACGTTGTCAATATGTGTGCTGAATGAAACTTCTGTCGAGAGCTATCCCCAGATATTTTTAAGTCTTAAGTCTTGTTCCTTAATGTTAGTGGAGACCATACATTTTAAGTCTTATTAGTGGAGACCATATAACTTAAAGTTGGCATTAAGTTGTACAAAACAGTTTTTCAATGTGTACACCTTGAAAATTTCACATTTGCAAACCTCAGGGCCAGGTGGAGTTTCTGCTATACAACCTAGGTAGAGTCATAAGTGATATTCCGCCGAAGACGGATGTGTCGGACCATTGGTGCAAATAAAACGGCGACACAACGCATTTCCATTCTCTGGACTACATCCTGCTGGAAATCTAGTAGGACAGAGATCCAGCGGGAGTTTGAGAATGAACGCTGAAGAAGAAGAAGAAGATAAGTGATATCACTGCTTGTGTACAAAGTAAATAACTGTTGTTATGGTACATTACCAACAATGTTGTTGTTAATCCCTCCTAGGCAAAGGTCGTCTGGTTCTCCCTGAATAACAAGCTAGTCACAGACATAATGTCAACTACAGTCTTGTTTGTTTGTACTTACAAGCCAAGGTTGCAAGATGGAAGAGAGCTGTAGAATATCAACAATATCACAGGCTGGAAGTCTAGGGCTGTCCGCTTGCTTGACACATGACAGTATCAAAACTGGGACGTGTGGTGCAGATCTTCGTTCTCGTAACATTGCCATGAGCTCACCACGACATTCTGCAACTGTGTACAGAAGTAAAAAAATGTGTAAACTATATATATGTGTGTGTGTATAAGCATACATGTATATATACATGGTATCCCACCTAAGATGTCTCTGCAAAATCTTAAACGGCACCAACAAATCACCAACAGTGGAACCATTACATCGCACTCAGCTACCATCCACCATAACAAAATTTAATAGAAATAGATAAGGAACCATAGAAATAATATGTGTAGAGATATGGAAGAAAGAAGTGAAAGACACAAACAACAATTTTCTGTTGCTGTGACATGATCGCTTGAAAAGTTCACATTCCTGAGAAAATACTCAATGGATAGTATCAGTATGTTTATAATCTTGTATGAGGATTAGTATGCCTATAATCTTGTATGAGGATTAGTATGCCTAATCATGTTTCCTTACCTGCATCTTTAGAATCTGAGGCATCAATAACAAAGATGAAACCATCTAGAATATGGCACAAATGTTTAATCTGAGGTTTCAGTTCATACAGAGTTTCACCATTTTCTGAGCCAGGTTCTCCATTTTGCCTCTGTGAACAAGACACATATTCATATTGTAACAGAAATCATCATCAGAATGCAAAACTTGTTTGTTTGAGCTCTATTTAACTATTTAAAATACAAAGTTAAAATAATACAGTACAAGTGGGTGTCTGTGGTCAGGTTGATAGCTGCAAAAAAGTCAAATATCATTGACTGTTGTTAGCATTCATATTGGTGAATGATCAATGCTATTAAATAGGTTGTATTGACTGTTGCTAGCATTCATATTGGTGAATCGCCCATGTGTTCCCAGGGCCCGAAATGGGAGCAAAGAATAGTAACACTGTTTACCTTCCACGCATGTCGTAAAAGTCGACTAAGGAAGTTATGGGATGGAGTTGGCTGTCCCATCCCATAAAGGGTCAGTGACACAAAGCCATGCTGAAGTCGGATGTGTCAGGCCAAAAGGCGCAAATATTGCAGCAATGCTGTAAACCATGACACAATGCATTCCGTTCTCCGGACTACATCCTGCTAATCTGCAGGAGTTTGAGAACGAACACAGAAGAAGAATATTGGTGAATGGGCAATGCTATTGAACAGGTTGCAAAGCACATCTGATCTACAAGCAATATGGCTATAAATGTCTAGCACTCAACCTATCTATCTATGTGATGTGTCCTTTACAAAATGTTGGCCTCACTGTTTATGGGTTTCTTGGTATTGTATGTCTCAGTAGTTTGCCATTGCTTTATGAGCCAGTTCTGGTTGTTTATCAGTTACCATCCTTGATGTGCCCTCAGTCCAATACAGGGCCTTTCCAACTCATGACTTTGAAGCCATTGTCGATAATACGATCTTTCGCCTTCTCTGTCAGTAATTGTGTGTACATTAGGGAAGGACATCCCCCATGCTGAATATCTTGACATAGTTTAGTCAACTAGCCACGGTAATTGCCTGGGGGGAAAGCTTCTGTACACAAGCAGACACGTGGAAGGAGCCATACGTGAGCTAGACAGGAGTGGGGGAACCATATAGGATCCTGACCTTTCATATTCTTCTTTTTCAGTGTTCATTCTCAAACTCCAGCTGGATCTCTCTTGTAGAAGGACATTGGCCATACCAGATTTCCAGCAGAATGTAGTCCACAGAACGGAATGCGTTGTGTCGCCATTATATTTGCGCCAATGGACCGATAAATCCGCCTTCGGCTGTACCTTTCATATAAATAGCACTCAATGGAATTGATAAAATGACGCGCTTATGTAAAACCACCACCAGAATTCACATGTGTAGGGCAATTAGCATAAAATGGTGGCACAATCTCTGGACATCTTGCTTGAAATTTAGTACAGCTGAATTTACAACTACAAATTTAAACCTCCTGATACAAGATAAATCCAGTGGGAGTTTGAGAATGAACATACACAATTAAAATATAAAATATAAATAACAATGCAAATATTGCATACTTTTGCAATAAATTGTTAAACATCAAGTCCGTGATTGGTCATCTTGGTGGGTTCCCCACAATTTGCTTTGCAGATTGTCTTTCTGTGAGCAGTGACTTGATTTAAATATTCTTCTTCTTCTTTCATTCACTTGAAACATGTCTATATCTGTAATTCTGTCTCCTTAATAAAACTCACTGTCTTTTGTAGTTCATACAGTGTCCCATAGAGTTTTGATTCCAGTGTTGTTTCCTCTGGCCAATATGTCTGCCTCAGCGTTTCATGCTCAGAACACTCTTGAAGTATATGTTTGGCACTCTGTGCTGCCTGGCCACATGTACACATGGTGTTTTGTGCGTGGCATCCTGATTATCTGTGCGCCTTTTGGCTGGATGCCTCCGTCTTCAGCACTCTGCTTACTTGGGCAGGACTATGGTCCTGCTCGAATGGGACTGCCCGACCAGTCTTAGTTTCCAGCCCCTGATGGCTGAACTAAGCCCCATCACCACTGCACAGTGCTGGCCTTGATGTGGGATTTAAATATGATAACCATCAATTTACTAATATCCCAAACTGCTTTAATAATATATATATAATAAACTAACACGTACCTGTAGCAGTCTATTTTCTTGAAGTCTCTCATGTGCCCCTCTATTTTCTCTCTCCTGTTTGGAAGCTGAGTATAACACAGAAAGGTGTAAAGAGTGACCAGTTTGTAGTTTTACTGTTATACCGCCTCCCACACCTAATTTGAGTAAATTTGTGAAATATTGTAATATAAAATCATACACAATTCTAGGAGAATCAAATTTCAGTGACTAAAAGAATGCAAGATGGTTAGAAATGACATTTATAATTAAAGGAGCCTCAAGTTCAGGATGAACAAACATGATAGCTGATTTTATATAACTTCTAAGAACTCATATCAATTGACAAACAAGCATTACATACATCTTCTGATCAGCCATTCTTAATGGAGAAATAGCAAAACAATTATTCTTCAGTTCTCAAACTCCTACAGATCAGCAGGATGTAATCCAGAGACGGAATGTGTTTTGTCATGGTTTACAGCTTAGATGCCTTCTTCTTTAGGATTCGCTGTCAATTAATCATGAATTTCATGTGATTTTTTTCCGGGAGCATGAAGTGCATGGTGCCACCATTCAATTTGCGCTATGTAAGCCTAAAACTTCAGACTTTTGGCATGCTTTTAATTCAGGTGAGCTTCCCTAGCCTGCGACAGCCATTTTGTGATAAGTAGAAGATGCATATTGTCTCTACTTCATTAAGCTTACATTAAGTTTCTTTTGTTTACAGTCAATGTTTCTCATTCATAAAGAAGAATTGATTTGATACAACATCCTAACATTCAAATTTGCATATTCATTGATAGTTCTCCATTGCATTGAATTTTATGCAAAGTAAAACAAACATTAAAACATTTGTTGTAAATCGCTTCTACCTGCTGAGAAAATATATAATCTGCCACAAAGACATTCAAACTTAGTCAACTAAAGAGCACTTCGTTACAAAGAGCAGTTCCATTTCACAAGTTAAAAATTCAACAATGAAATGTATATTACACTTTACCATCAAACTGTCCAGGAAACATAGCAACTCTAGTGAAAATGCTATTTTCCTCATAAAGTATTCTTCTCACGAGACCACTTGTTGATTGTTCCAGACCGGGACCAAACATGGCTACTTTTGGTATCTTTTTAGGTAAAAAGTACTTAAGTAATGAAGACACTGGGTAAAATGTAGAGTTTGCTTGTTGAAAATGTCTGTGAAATTCAGGCGAGCATCTCAAGTATCTGGAAACAATATAATGAGAAGATAACAAAGTCTGCCATTAGGGATGAAGATAACTATTCATGTAACAACGGTAAAGGTAGGTCCCCTGGAAGCAAGTGCCAAGGGGATGAAAATAATTTTCACGTACTAAGGTTTAAAAAAAGGTCCCATAGCAGCTACCTGCAGTCAGGGATGACGATAGCTCTTCATGCACTAAGGTAATGGTAGATCCCATGGCCACAAACTGCTGTTGGGAATGAAGATAGCTCTTCATGTACTAAGTCACAGCAACTATTAGGCTTGGTGACAAGTTCCCTTCCTTGCTGTCTTTACCTCTCCTAACTCATGCTACAGGTACCCATTTACAGTTAAGATATAACTAAACTTAACGCTTTAAAAATATTTAACTCCTGATTGTGTCTGTATAATTTTAAGATCCATCATCGTCCAGTGGCATCTGCACAACAAAGTTTGGCTGCAAGGGACCTACAACGCCTCCTGTCTCTTGCTTTTGTGGTGCTCTCTGCCAGACAGTAAATTGTCCATCTGTTGATGTTTCTCTCTCACGTGTAGCTCTGCCTACTTCTTGCTCATCAGCCTCCCCCTCCTGACTCGTACCTTCAAATAATCTCAACAAGGTGTAATGTCTTTTAATAAGTATTTTATTTGTTTGTTTTGTACTTCTTTTAATAGATTTTCTTCACATGCAGTTTTGTCAGAACTTCTTCATCTTCCATGATGTTCTCCCTATTCTATTATATATATATCCACATCTCAAAGCATTATTTCTGTCTTCTAACTGTTTGATTATCCATATTTCTGAGCAGCACCAAATCGACTTGCAATAAAAGCATGTGTTCCGTACTTGACCAACCACAACCCAAAAAAAATGTAATCTCATCAAGACATTCAACCTGTGTACTCAAGTCACTGAGAATGGACCAATCAAAATAATGACTATTACAACATCAACAAACATCCTGTACAAGTATTTAAGTATCATCAGAAACACAAACATAGAACATGCATACTACAAGGACCTAAAGGCCTTCTTGTAAACATAAATAACATAGAGACAGAACAATGTTGCTTAAAATAATATCCAAAAAAACTCTGACAAAATAAACTCTCTCATGCTTATTTCTGCAGATTCCCAACAAGATACACTAACAGCAGTAAAGACATCCACTTTGATAAGAGGCTGCAGACCCATAGCATAATTTGTTCTCTATTTACTCTCACCACTCTAATATCTCAAATAAATTTTCTACATGGACTTAATTTATTTCTTCAACATTCACAAACATTACTAACATTTCTTTGAAAGACCACTCAGAACTGACTTCCAGATACATCTGTGGGTTTGTCATGTGTGACAGTTGTGACCAGTGCCTCATATCACGTTTGAGAAGATGCTGCCACAAAAATGCATCACATGTCAGCATACTCCACTCCTGATTGACACAGCATGCCATGCACAATGATTTTGCGTCAAGGTAAGAGAATATGTGAAGCTTGAGATCAACCTGCAGTTAGAAATTTATTGTCAGTAATAAATATGTGAAACTAAATAAGGGGTCAGACAGGGATGTGTGCTTTCCCCTTTCATTCTCAAACTCCTGCTGCATATCTCTTGTAGCAACCATGGTCCTATTAGATTTCCAGCAGGATGCAGTCCAGAGAATGGAAATGTGATGTGTCACCATTTTATTAGCACAATGTCCCAACACATCCGTCTTCAGTGGACTATAGCTATGTTTTCCCTATTACCAGTTTCTTAGTATTAATTAAATATCAAGTTTTATTATCCTATGGGGCGGTGGGGAGAGAGGCTTGAATATCTCAAACCCATCACCTCCACCATACCCTCTTGCGCAGTTCTACTTAATTTGTGATTACTTTATAGCTAGTGACCATAAACGTTATTATTCCCTTGTAGCTGGTGAATCAGTGACCATAAACTTCAAAACTACTTTATTGCTCGTGAGTCAAAGACCATAAACTTCATGATTAATTTCTAGCTAGTGAGTCAGTGACCATAAATTTAATTACTACTTGTAGCTAGTATTATAAACTTCAAGATTACTTTATAGTACCATAAACTTAATCATTACATTGTTACTGTAGCTAGTGACCACAAACTTCATAATTATTTTATAGTCACTGCCATACACGTTTTTGTTATATCTGTAGAATGACCATATACTACTACTTCATTGTTGCTAGTATTCCGCACCATAGGGGCCTATATTGTACATTTCATTGTAGCTAGTGACAACACAACGTACTCGATTTTATGCTAATCAAAAACAGACTTCTGTTTAAAATTAAATAGGGACATACCCTATGTAACTCAGCTAAATAACATGGCACTTACAGGCAAGAACTGTATATAACTGTTATTTTCTGTATCAAGATGGATATCTGAAATGGCAGATTCTCTCTTTGGATATAAATCTTTAATCCTTTGTGCTAAATCACTGAAACCGTCTGATCCGTTCCTCATTTTTCTTGTAATAAACTGTTGAAGGCCGCCAGATGTTACATGACGGTTGGGTGACTTGCTGTACATTCTGTACTTTAACAATAAGTTTTGAACTGATGCCAAAAACTGTGAAAGACTATCTTCGTTTAACTGATCAGTTTTCCTTTTAACATCAGTAGCTTTCAGAGCTGCAGCAGAATACGCTTGTTCCGTGCTTAATATTGACATTGGATATTCAGTTATCGGTACTACTAAAGCAGACATCGTGTGATTAAAAACTAAAACACTGTACAGGCGTATCGCTTTTAAAGAATATTGTTGCTACTTCGTCACCGTGTTATATACAACTCCCAATGTGTATACGATAAACGTAAATACGTGTACTACTACACGTGTAACTACTTCCTGGTTGCTATTGTAAACTTGATTGTCACATGACATTTTGTGGCCACATCCGGTTATTCGTGTGTTGTAGTTCTTTTGCGTTTCCTGTCTGACGGACGAAAATGGTATGTACCAAAAACTGAAGTAATGTGACAAATAAATCTGTACAAATCTCATATCTCCATTGATACGAGCTGTTAAAATAACACGAATCAAATGTCCAAGTTCATATAGTTTATTTTGAGAGAAGAATTACGTAGATACATTAAACAACAAATGTTTCATAAAGATATTTTGTATGGATGCTATTTTCTTTTTCTCTATGCAAACCTAGTAAACTATGATAGCCTACATTTAGTCCTGAGTCTATCTCTTTCAACGAGGATGGGCAGAAATATTAACTTCTTATGTAGCTCTGTTCTTCATTGTACATACTCTCTATAGAGCTTATAAACCCCTACCCACACAAAAAATGAAAGTGGGCTCCAACTCGTCGGGAGTTTAAATATTTTGAGAAAACTCACGCTCTTCTACTGGGGAAAGACGGACTGCAGATTTGGTATTGGTCCAGCTTGAAGCAAGGATATCTTCGCAACTAGGACCCGAGTTGCTCAACAACCGATGAATCATAATCATACCAATGGCGATTGGTACTTTCGGTAGGCAAAGTGTTGTGGGGGGGGGGGGTGGAGTACATGGGTCAGCATGATTCAATCTTCTACACTTGTTTTTCTAGTTGAATTCTCATTGTTCCATGATGTTACAAATTAGAGATAAGCATGTGTATTATTGGACCTGAAAATTAAACATGTAGGCAAAGATATTTGGGGACCAGCGGCAGATTTTTCGTTCCAGTGTACACAGTGACCGTTGCTCTGCTATCGAGGTGTTTTCCGACCTTTCGTAGGGTCACGTGATCTGAAGCTTCTTCCAGGTGTCGCGTGATTGATTCCCGGGCGGAATGATCAATGGTCATTAAAAATATAAAAAATAATTGCGGGGGGGGGGGGGGGGGCAGAAAGAATAAAATTTATGGTTGGTTTTTGAATGTTTTTTTTAATTTACGTTTTATTTTTCAAATTCACTTTTTGTGGATGCCGGGAACAATACATTTTCGCGCGTTTTGTATCGTCGGAAAACACCTAGATAGCAGAGCAACGGTCACTGTACACTGGAACGAAAAATCTGCCACGGAATATGTCTTGCCGGGGTCAACAATCATCTCGGATTGCTGGAAGGCATACGCCTGCCTAAACGACGAAGTCCACATGACGGTTAACCACAGCATTTCGTTCAAAAATCCAGAGACTGGGGCCCACACCAATACAATTGTGGGGTCTCATTAAGAGACAAATGAGAAACCAGGGCAGGCGGTGCAAGGGGCAATTTCCAGCATACCTGTGTGAATATATGGGTATGTGGCGAAAAAAATCAAAAATCGCCATATATTCATGGATTTCTTGAGCGCTATCATGCAAGTTCATCCGCCTGGCAACAGCGAATATGGCGTTTCATTTTACACATTTCACAGTTTATATTTCTTATTAGGCGCGCCACTGATTTCCACTAGTTAAACGAATCCATCGAATCGACGAAATCTTTTTAAAAAATGTAGGTGGCGGGGTCTGTGATGTCACTGTACGCGACATTTCATTGGATGTTAGGTTTTCTAGTGGAACTCTGTGGCGTCTCCTGAATAAAAAATGAAAACTGCTATTTATAGCCCACTGTACACTAGAACGGAAATTTTACCGTTGTGTGGCAAGGTTACAGATGACCCTCAAAAATATAAATGCTTTGTGATTTTTATGAGCCAATTTAGTCATAAACCTAAACACTTTCAAAGAAGTCCCTGTGATCATGAACAGAGAACACCTGACATACCTCAGCTAGTCTCTGGTATAGAAAAGGATTGAAAGCAAATGTATTCCAAAAATATGGATATAATATGATATAACCAAATTTTGGCATCTCGTATCAATCTGATGGAAAAGTACAGATTAGTTCTTAACTGTACTATAAAGGTAAAATTTGTGAAACACCGTATTAATCTGTAGAGCCATAAATTAAAATTGCGCATATTCCCTGGGGCCTGAATTCTTTTTTGAAAAATTTGCGTTATTGGTGGTGGGTGTTTTGAACACGATTCTCTGCATTCCATGCTAAGTGATATTACTACTCTCAAACTAGTTTTGAAATCTGTGGGTAGACCTATCCATTTTGCAGATATTTATTGGAAGCATTACAAATCAATAAAAATGAAAACACAGTACACTAAATTATTCTAGCACTAAAATCTTCAACAACAAAAATGGCTACACGCTAATTGTGATATCACACTGGAAATTAGAGCTGGTAAAAATAAAATAGAACAGGTCAGCTATCTATTGAATGAAGACAAAAACACTAACTCGCAACCATTATATGTCACAGTGGAAGAAAGATATGGGTATTAATCAGAAACTAGACCCCATACACCTTCACAGGCAACAGGCCATACTATTTCAACTGGCCACTGCAGACACAAGGCCACCTGTACCAGATCAGGGTGACCCACACAAATGAATGTCCATGCGGAAACAGGCATGCAGACTCCATAACACTTACTCCAAGATTGTCAAGAATACAAAAAAAATGTAAAATAAGGCATGATCACACTTAATTGAACCGAAACAAAAACCACACTGAATTGCCAGGCGGGCCCAGATATGACATGCACAGGCCGGCGAACCACAGCTGGCCAAGACCCTCATTGCACTTCCACGCAGTGGGCCTGGAAACGAGTGCAGTGACCCTGCTGTAGCCTGACCAAGTACTAGGAATCGAAGATACGGGAATGTCAACATGGCCAAAATAATGCTGGCTGAAGACGGGATGTGTCAGGTCGAAAGACGCAGTTAACGCAACTTGCTATAAAACATGACAACACAGATCACCCTCATACGTCCTCAGGAGGGTCAGCGCAAGGCATACAAAGAATTACTAGGCTGAAAGGCGGACGTTGCAGCAAAGCTGTAAAACATGACACCACACGAACCTCTCTTCAGACTACAACATGCTAATTTGCAGGAGTTTGATGAACGCAGGAAAAGTCATGCCAAGTTCCACTGGTTCTGGTCGCTTGGATCCTGTGCAGGAAATGCTCAAGCGGTAGAATTGGTTCGTCTTCATAGCAGTTTGTTCACCATCAGGAACACCTTTTTTTCAAAGTTTTAGCTTCTACTCACAACTTCTTTACAGTTTGATGCTCTGCCTTTACCTGTCCACATAACCTGTTGCCAGATAAAAGCTTGTTCACAGGCATTGCTTTCAATGTAGTTCTTGTTTTCTCACATTTCGTGCACAGCTTCCTTCACATCTACTCTAGCTATTTTCAGCTTCAGGGGCTTTTCGGCATGATAATCCAGGCTTTGTCTTGCACTGTGTTGTAACCATTTTATCTGTGGGGCCGAGATTCAGAGATATTGTTTGTCTTGTGCAAACAATTCTCATACCACCTGGACATTCAAAAGGTTTTAGTCAAATTGTTTCAATGCAGTGTTTCTTAAGTGTACCACAAGGACTTGCTTTTTTAATCTTCGTTGTCTGCTAACCCTGGGATTGCATGAGAGCAATGCATATTCTTTTATATTTATCAGAAGCACTGTATCCTCCTGTTGATATCCCACAGATGATCTTTAGTAAAAATTTAGCTATACTTATATTAAAACAGATGTGATCATTTATTTTTAGACCAAAGGTACGTCCAGTTTTGGTAAACGGCACAACAAAACCCACACCTTCTGTCGCAGATGTGGTGAGAGATCTTTCCATATTCAAAAGAAGACATGTGCTAGATGTGCATACCCAAGCCCACGTCTGAGGCACTGTAAGTATCCACTAGCCCATTTTTGTTTTTTGTGTAAATTCTTAGCTGATGACTAGGCTAATTTTAGTGGAGATTAAATTATGCCACGAATGCGCATTGGAGAAACATTCGTGGATACTAAGCTTAGGGTTAGACATCAGCCACCCTTTTCTAAACTCTTTACATCTGTCTCAAGGGACATGAGTTGTGCTCTTATTTTTATTTCCTCTGGCTACATTTATCAAACAACTGGTGGATTTGTATTTATAATTATTTAAATACAAGAAATTGGATGGGTAGGGTTGTATTGTCTGGTTAACCTTTAGCAAGCTGTGTTTACAAATAAAAAAAACTTCCCCCTGCCACTGAATTCTTTTTTGAGAATTTGTTACTGATTGTGGCTGTTTTAAAAATTCAATAACTTTTTTGTTGTTAGAGATAATTAATTATTTGTTCATATAAATAAAAAATTGAATATTGCATATATTAGTGTAATTTTTTACGTGTGTGTGATACCAGATGTATTAGAAAGTAGTAAAGATGATTTTTCACCAAAAATAAATATATATATGGTTTTTATATTTTCTGAAGTGGGAACCCTGTAACCTAATTCAAATAGTATTTATGTTTCATTGTCAAATCATCATAATGTCACTGGTAAGAATGAATGAACCTCATAGATTTGCCATAAATCGTTATCTGAAAGATAGACATAGTCATTTTTTATCACTCCAACACAGTCGATATTCAGTAATCTAAATCATGAAAGCAGCGTGATCAATACTATATTCCATTATAAAAATCAACTTACCTCTCAAAACACATCTAATACACTAACGTTATCTGCTAGGCCTATGTGTCCATCAACTTCATCGAAGTCGCTACGCCAATCATAGCTATATGCCGAAGGGACATGCAAATTTTCCACTTTTTCATCTTTCAAAATGTCGATATCCATGCTTCCGAAAGACTCAGTGTCACTAAAATTACCTCTATCTAATGTGGAAATGAATGGGCTTCATCTGCGCTTTTCCCAGTTTGTGTGCATTACCAAATAAGGCTGTGCTACGTCATAAACACGCCTTGTTTATAGGTGGCTCCAGACACCTTTCGCAAAACTAAGCTAGTGCTGGAGGGGATCCATACCACCCTTGGCTTGCTAAAGGTTAAGCAGGTTGCCAGTATTTTCTCATTTCCTCCAAACTTTCATGATTAGTCGAGGGCAAGTTCAACATCAATACATTGACCATTTCACCAATAGATATGTTCTGGCAGAGTGACGTCACACAAACTACTAAAAATTACGATCTGCACAGATTGCTTAAAAATGGTACTCGCTGAATGCCCGGGAT
Source organism: Meghimatium bilineatum (assembly GCA_034231615.1). NCBI lineage: Eukaryota > Metazoa > Mollusca > Gastropoda > Stylommatophora > Philomycidae > Meghimatium > Meghimatium bilineatum. The sequence goes on from CM067316.1 coordinate 57,644,192, forward strand.
ATGTGAACATGTCTTACTTTGATCGTTCCTTAGTATTTTATTTGCACTTCTGGTGTGTCTGTTTTCGTTCTCAAACTCCAGCAGATTTGTAGGATGCTTTGCCGAGGACGTATGTCTGGCCATTGGCACAAATAAAACGGAGAAAGCACATTCCCATTTTCAAAACCAAAAAATGCAAATTTAATTATTGGTGCTGGCTGAGCTAACACGGGTAAACAAAAATATGACATAAGATTGAATGTTTATATGTGTGTTGCAGTATTCTCATTACAATCGCTACTTTGGGAATTCGACGACTGGTGGGTTAGATTTTAAGAACATAACAGACAGGAAGATAAAATCAGCATTCTGCCATTTTCTCATAATCAAATATATACGTGACATTAGCAAATGGCATGGAGAAAGAATAGTGAGCCTGTTACAACAGCAAACATCTAATGAATTGCAACATTATTTCTAGGTCTAATCCAACCAATTGTCCTTTGTACAATTGTCAAAGGTTAACCTATCAGTTTAATGGTCAACTTTGCCGGCATACAGGATGGTGATTAGATTTCTCATATTGAGTGCACATGATCCCAAGATTTCATTAGTTACTGTCAAATTTCATTCAAATCGATCACATTTAGATTTCTATAATAACAGACAAAACAGCGCTCTTTTGTATACCGCATGGATTTATATTATAAACTAATTGGGCATTTTTAGACGTTTAGTGTGTAATTTTGTTATAAATTTAAAGATTCCCACCAAAGGAGGATGTGCCGGACCATTGTTGCAAATATAACGGCGACAACACATTTCCATATTCTTGGCTGCATTCTGCTGGAAATCTAGCAGGACCATGGTCCTGCTACAAGGAAGATCCATCTGGAGTTTGAGAATTAACGCTGAAGGAATAGATTCTACTGTATTAGGAAAACGAGAGAACTTGTTAAAAAATGTGTCTTAGACCTGAATGAAAGTCTGCAACTTTATTTATATGTGTGTGTATATATATGGTGTTATATATATATATATGGTGTTATATATATATATATGGTGTTATACATGAGTTCCAAATAGATTCATTAATTTTCCATATTTTCTTTAGACAACTGGTCTAAAAAGGCCCAGAAAAGAAGGACAACTGGTACTGGAAGGATGAGGCATCTCAAAGTTGTCTTTAGAAGATTCAGGTGCGTGCTGAAGTATGGTTGTTGTTGTTTTTTGCATTTATTGTATCATTTTGGGTTGGTTGATTCTGCGAGAAAGCAGCAGGTTATTCTTACAATCTAAAATTGACCTAATCGGAAAGAGGTTGTGCAAAGATGGACAAAAACTAATAACTGAGACTTCAATGAGAAATAAATTTTTGAAGTACAGGCTTCAGGCTGCATTTTAGTGTGAGTTGTGCATATTCAGTTAATTTATAAATTAGGAGGCATTACTTTTTGGACCATCCCTCATACATTTAATTTTAGTGGCCTCTTTTGTGTAATCCATCCTTTGTCTGGTCTGCCCCAGGCGTTGTATAAATTGTGCCTGTATGGCATTGCCTTTTGAATGACACTCACTATCTGGTAGTAGTCTAGGAGCATGTGAAAACTATTTAGTCTTCTCTGCTGCGTTGTCATGGTTTACAGCATTGCTGCGCCGTTCGACCTGACACATCCTACTTTAGCGTGGCTTTGTGTCACTGACCCTACATGGAGTGGGACAGCCAACTCCATCTCCTTAGTCGCCTTTTACAGCATGCATGGAAGGTAAACAGTGTTGCTATTCTTTGCTGCCCTTTCGGGCCCTGGCAACACACTGGCGATGTAGTCTTCTAATGTAATCCAGGATTGGCATTGTGTTTGTTAAATTTCTGTATTTATTTCTGATTTTTGTGTTTGTTACAGTCCCTATATTTCTTCTCTTTTTCTGATATCCTCTTTTCTTATTCTGTCTAGTTTGGTGACTTTTTTGCTTTTCTCAAACACATTTCACGTGATGATTTTTCTCTTCTTCAAGGGTGTTAAAAAATCATGTTTGATACTAGTAACAAAGTGTTGGTATGAAATTTGTACATATGTCCACATTGACCTTTGGGTGCAGGAGTAATGGTGAAAGTTGATATCTTAGTGTGTTTGCTTTCTTGATTCTATTTATTGAAAACACACTTCCTAAATGTTTACATTCTTTTGTTTGTTTCACTGCTGAATTGTTTATTGTAATATCTATTGTTGTTGGTGACTTGCTGATTTTATAACTTACATCTTTTGTATGTAGATTTTCATATATACTTCTTACAAGATGTTGACAGTTCTTGTTTTCTACATCATTATATATTAGGCCTTCATATTCGATGAAGAGAAGTTCATTATTATTGCTTGATCTTTTGCAAAAATTCACTTGGGGGATTGTTCAGATTGTCTTCCTCATTGGTGTTGACAATTTTACATATACAATCGATATATGTAATGGATAGCAAGGTAGATAGAACAGATCTTTGTTGCTTTCAAAGGTGTATATGGAATGTGACACATAACAGCATTTTATTATGTGTGGTTTACTGTTTTGCAGTAGTCGATCAGATAGGTCAATGGTGAGAGATTCTGCATGCAAGTTTCATACCCGGTGTGTGTCGAGATGATTTCATACTTTTCGTCGGGGCTATAACTCTTCCAGCGGTGTGCTTAACTTGTAATGTGACAAAGCAAACTTGGATACTATGATCGCAGGTCCAGCCCCTTTTCGCCAATTGGTGCCTACCTGTGTGATTATATAATTTAAATTATTAAGTAGGGGTAATCATATTTCAAATATAACTACCCTAAATAATGAATATTCCAATTAATTATTAATTGATATAATATTTAGATAATAACAACAAAATATATGACTGATTTTATGTGGCATTACTTAATAATAGCAGCTTTTTATGTTAATTTTGCATTACAAATTTTGTTGCAGAAATGGTTTCCGTGAGGGCACTGTACCTAAGCCACGCAACAAGTCTGTTGCCCCAGCTTCGTCGGCAGTTGCTACTAAATAAATAAAAATATTTTAATTTCTGAAGTCTTGTCTTATACTGTTATTTATGTATTACAGATAAATTACTAATGTTGCTACTACGGCACAATTATCTCCCTTGTATGTCCTAAATAGGTTTCCATATAGTTAATATTTCTGTAAGATCATTTGCATCAAATCGTCCCAGTGTTGACGCGGCCTGAAAGGGGATGAGAAATGGCTACATCCTGCTAATCTGCATTGTTGACAGCAATGAAATGAGAATTGCTTGCATCAAACATCTCTGATGCATGCACAAGCCTCCGGGGAAGTAATTCTCAGCAATTGAGTTCAAGTAGCGGGTACGGGCAGGTGTGGGAAAATATAAACACCAATGAAATTCATGCTCAAGAACTAACTCAGCTTTCTTCAATGAAAAGGCAATTTGTTTCTGTATGGAAAGAAACCAGTTGTTTGGGCACTGTGTTTAACAGTTCCTCAGTGAACTGACCATGTACTGTTGGGGCATTTTCTATACCTAAACCAAGCTCGGTAAAAGTAAGTGAATTGTTTGATTATGCTGGGCATGTTCACTGGCATAGTAATATCTCATTTGAGTCGACCCAAGTCTAAAAATAGCATTATATTGTTGGGAAGTCTGGATTTTCTGCGCACTTAGAGAAAAACAATTTCAACCTATGCACTGTAGCAAGGTAGGGTTTGCCATAAAATAATATTCAAACCGTGGAGAATTATATTTAAGTTGTGGTTTATTACATCATGGTCCTCCCAAATTATATATGGATACATGTTTTACGTGTATATACAGATAGATCAGCGAAAGAAGCAGTAATGAATGGAGAAGCGGGAATTTATATTGAAAAATCCATACCCACGGGCAAAATTAAAGCAGAAATGGAAGCATTATTGCTTAACAGACTTGTAGTATTTCTTATTGATGCAAAGTCCGTTTTGCAGGCATTGAAATATCCAAAGAGCATGAGCTTATACTCTGCCTATTACACCTCAGCAGTACTGCAGTGGGTCACTGAGGTTAAAGCTTCTACGGCTTTTAACCCTTTGAAAAAAAATTTTTTAAATATCTTATGGAAACGGACTACGAACTGGCCACAAATGACAGAAGTTAGTGTTCCGAAAGCTGAAGATTGGCGGGACAGACCTGTGGACTGAGCCCAGAGACTGCAGAATACATTATTCATGCACGTCAACTCTGCCAAGAAGAGGAAGAAAATATGGCCCGCTGAGACGACACTATTTCCATGGATGACTTGAAGCGAATCACATCATTGAAGCTATTGGCGCTGGTATCTGACTGGAAGAAGTTTTTGTTTAATAAAAACATTAATATTGGGTTTGTTTGTTTTTGTTGTTCGTCCATCACAAGTGATGATGACCATTTGTTACATCCACTTTTGAAAATTCAATTTTAGTTATGTCCTTGATTGTGAGTTCGTAGATGGCTAATGAGCCCTATTCGAGCTGTAAATGTCTTTGATGGAATAACGACTGTAGACGGATCTTGGTCTATCCGGGACTTTCTAGCTGCTCTCCGCTGTTGAGCTGCTGCATTTCTCTTCTTTTCACAAAATGATGCGCTCTTTTTTATTTTAGAACGCCATGTAGATCTATTTTTGTGCAAGTTCTTCCCATGTATCTTGGTCTATTTCAAAGGCTTTCAGTGCGTCCTTGTAGCGCTTCCTTTGGCCACCTTGAGATCTTATACCCTTCTCTAGTTCACCATAGAGAAGTATCTTTGGCAGACGATGGTCTGGCATACGCACTAAATGACCTGCCCAACGAATCTGTGTCTGCATCAAGATCGTGTCAATGCTTGGGATACCAGCTATCAAGGACAGTGGTATCTGGAATCGTGTCTTGCCATCTGATGTTCATAACTTTTCTGAGACAATTTGTATGCAAATGATTGAGTTTTTTCACATGACGTCTATACACAGTCCATGTTTCACTAGTGTATAGCAGCACTGGAAGTACCACTGCTCTGTAAACTTTCAGCTTAGTCTGAAGTTTAATGCCATTTCTACGCCAAAACATTTGCGTACAATCTGGATTAATAAGATTAGGTAGCACTTCCTTGTGTAACTTCTAGTCTTGCTTTATTCTGTGTTCATCAAGTGCCGCCTCCGCAATAAAGGGTTGGTTGCAAGCAGACCTCCATCCCCTATTTCTTGTCTTGGTGGTGCACTCTGCTGTACTGTCCATCTCATGATGTTACTTTCCCACTAGTATAAGTAACTCAAAGAAAAGTTGCGTTTCTTTTTTTGATAATCCCAGGAATTGCGGACAATTAGCTCTTACTTCCTATATCCAGGGCTGTTCTAGTGACACCGAATCGCCTTGCAAGCTAACAGATTTTCCATACTTCACTAACTATATCCCTAAAGAAAAAGATGTGATCTCGTCCAGACATTCAAAATATGTACTCTATACTTACAGAATATTGGTCACTAAGAACTAAACATCTCGTTCAAGTATTATCTCCATGCAGTAGCGTAGCGTGGGTCAATAGCGCCCGGGGCGAAATCATAAATAGTCCGCCCTTGTGACATTAAAAATATATATCCGTGATAGGGAAAGACTGGACGAAAATAAATTGCCACCCTCCCGATGATGCTGCCCGGGGCGGTCCGCACATCCGGGTAACGGAATGCATAAACGGGTATAACGAATAAAAATAAAATAAATGGTTCCTATTCTGTAACAGCTGTATATACACTGGAATCCCGTTATAACTTGGTCCGAACCGACATAATAGGCATTTAATTAACAGAAGTTGGGACAAAGTCAGCCCAGACAAACAACAGGAGGTTCGAGTGAACCAGCAAAACATTGGACAAGACGAACCTATACCTGAAGTCATGGAGGCACCAATCACAATGAGAGAACTGGAGCATGCAATATCCAAATTGAAAATGAAAAAGTCCCCTGGAGCTGATGGAGTGTCCAATGAAATGATTAGAAACCTGGGAATTGCAGCAAAGCTGCTGCAAATCTTTAACACAAGCTGGTCCACAGGTAATGTACCACAGGCATGGAGAGAAGCAATAATGATACCTCTCCTCAAATCAGGAAAAGATGGCAACACAGTCTCCAACTACAGGCCCATCAGCCTCACAAGCTGTCTATGCAAAACAATGGAACGCATTATCAATCTTAGGATGCAGTGGTACCTTGAAAGTGAAAACCTTCTGGTATCACAGCAAGCAGGTTTAAGACAGTGCTACTCTACTGAAGATCAGGCAACCTACCTCTCCCAAGAGATTGAGGATGCCTTCCAAGATAAGAAACTGGTACTAGCAGCATGGATAGACCTCAGGAAAGCATTTGATAAGGTCTGGAAAGAAGGGCTCCTAAAGAAATTGCAGGGTTAGCTCAAGAATGTACAAATGGGTAAAAGCATACCTGCATAATAGAAGAGCCAGGGTACAATTAGATGGTCGCAAAAGCAAGAAAGTCCTACTGCGTCATGGAGTCCCCCAGGGAGGAGTCCTGTCACCCACACTTTTCTTGGTTTACATCAATGACCTAGTTGCTGAACTACCACACGGGATCAAAGTGGCAATGTATGCTGACGATCTGGTGCACGGAAGAACATGCGACAGTGGCCACTAAACAAATACAAAGAGCTATCGATGCCTTAACCTTATGGGCAAATAGATGGTGTGTCAGCATTAACACAGATAAGTGCAGCACTACACTCTTTACCCTCTCACCAAAACAAAAAGCCGGTCATATCAAGATAGACGGAGAGCTCTTGAAAGAAGTCAAACAACCAACATACCTCGGAGTTACTTTTGATGATAAGCTGACATGGAAGCAGCACATAAACAAAGCAACAACAAAAGCCAGGAGGAAGTTAGCTATCCTGAGAAAACTAAGTGGAACCACATGGGGAGCCAGTGGGAATATACTCAGTAAAGTTTACCAGCAAGGCATAAGACCACACCTGGAATATGGTTCAGCTGCGTGGTGTCCTGCATCAAACACCACATTACAAGATCTAGATAAAGTGCAAAACCAGGCACTTAGAATAATGTTGGGAGCAATGAAATCAACACCCATAGCAGAGATGCAGAAAATGGGAAGAATGCAAACACTTGGCGAACGCAGAGACACAAAAGTACTAATTCAAGCGGAAAAGTTTCAGTGTATGCCAAGTCATCCAATGAAGGAAAGATTCCAAAACCTAGCAATGGGGCGACTGAAAAGAAGCAGCTTTATCCATCAAGCTAAACGACTCCGTAGACAACTTACAGACCTACCTGAAGTTGACAGCCCCTTAAGGACTGTACCAGAACAAACCCCATGGAGTGAAAGGCATGGAATGCCAATATACATTCAGACCCATGTGAAAGGAATACTAAGCGAGGACGAACAGAACAGTGTGCAGCGGAGGACAGCCACCCTCAGTTTCCTGGACGAGGAATATCCACAAGATATATGGGTCAGAGTATACACAGATGGGTCAGCACAGAATGCTGTGAGGAATGGAGGTGCAGGTGTATATATAGAATATCCACACAAGCCTAGAGATACAATCAGAACACCGACAGGAAAATTCTGCAATAATTATGATGCAGAAATCCAGGCAATTACTGTGGCAGCTAAAAAACTGCTGAACTCCAACTCTGACCTACAGCCTGTGGTATTCCTGACAGATGCAAGGTCAGTGCTTCAAGCTCTCCAGTCTGGAAAACTAACAGACTTGAAAAAACTACTTAGCGAATTGTCTTACCAGTATAGGGTAACCATGCAGTGGATACCCTCTCACTGTGGAATACCAGGAAATGAAAAAGCAGACCAACTGGCTAAGGAAGGTGCTGCCGGAGATCAACCAGATATACCAATCACCTACCATCAGAAAAAACAGATGATCAAGTCAATAAGAAAGCCACAAACACCAACACAAGATGACTATCACATTATGAACAGATCAGAACAAGTTATAATTCTACGTCTCAGAACAGGACACAACCGACTCCGCAGTCACATGTATACAAAGTTCAAGATTGGCAACACGGCCATGTGGACAGGCAGTACAGAGTGCCAAACATATACTTCAAGAGTGTTCTGAGCATGAAACGCTGGGGCAGACATATTGGCCAGAGGAAACAACACTGGAATCAAAGCTCTATGGGACACTGTATGAACTACAAAAGACAGTGAGTTTTATTAAGGAGACAGAATTGCAGATATAGACATGTTTCAAGTGAACGAAAGAAGAAGAACAGAAGTTGGCAATAACCAGTAAATACAATTGGGGATTTTTTAAGTGTTTCATAGGGCCTATATTATAAACGCATGCGCTATAGAGGGATTCCACTGTACAATCCTAACAGAAACATGGGGCACGATCGATCGGCAGTAGAAGATCTGAATTCATTCGTTCCTTTTCTTGATTCTTTTTCCGTTGATCAATATTTATATACTTGGAATCGTATGCCAATGCTACTCCAAGTATTTAATAGTCTATTTTTTGCAGTTATGTCTTCTAGTACTGTCGATGGTTATATTGTATTTGCATCTGGTGTTGAGACTCGATCACTAAAACTACTCCATACTATCATTTGTTGACTCCAAAACATAACGTTGACATGCAAAATGAGCTGCTCTGTGGACAGATGTCAAAGTGTGATTGAATGGCTAGATAAGTGCAAAGGTTCGTGAAGGCGATTCCTAATAGTCAGATCACTGACTACAGTGTTAGGAGTTTGAAAAAGTGGAAGCAGATGCACCCAACTGCAGAACCAAATGACCCCTACCATCAAATGTCATGCAAGGAACACATCATCATCTTCAGACTACGAACTGTCCACAACAGACTAAGAAGTCACATGTTCCGAAAGCTGAAGATTGGCGAGACATAACTGTGGACTGAGCCTAGATACTGCAGAACATATTTTTCATGCCTGTCAACTCTACCAAGAAGTGAGGGAGAGAATATGGCCTACTGAGACGGCACTCCTTCCAGATTTGAGGAGTTCCATGGATGACCTGAAGCGGATCACACAATTCATTGAAGCAATTGGCGCTGATATCTGATGAAGAAGAATTTGGTGTCTGCATATCTTTGTATCTCAACTGTTTCTTACTCAGTCATGAGTTCCTCATATGTTGTAGTTTATTTTGTATTATTTTCCGTTTGCAATTTAGTGCTTATTTTTTTTAGACGTTTTTTTGGATCATTTAAGTATATTTTGCTTCACCAATTCACGTAACGCAATTACTTTAAATGGACAATAATTGAAAAAAGTACACACATTTTCCTATCTAGGAAGCAAATGAACACTCGATGGTGATATGGCATAAATACAGCGGCTCGTGCTGATTGGCTTAATCATGTCCGAGAATGTGGAGGTAGCAGATGGAAAGAAATTTGACTGCAAAGGAGACAGACAATATCTCCGGCATCACCACATGCAGGGGCACTGTCGACATACAGTGACGCTAGTCAGTCCAGTCCGAACATTGGAGGGGCAGCTAATGTAAAAGGCAAGTAAAGGTAGATGCATGGCGAGAGACAAATATATTTTATAATGAGTACAATGTAAGGGCATAACAACGCCAGTTGGCAGCGTGCACTGCAAATAGAAAGTGAAAAGTTCCTAGGAAAGGGGAACTGTTAGCTCGAGACGAGCTTCTAGTTACCTGTGCTCCTTATAGACAGAGACCCAGAACCAATCATGGGCGTTCGGAAAAGGAAGACCTGACCTAACTCTAATGTCGAGCCATCCTAAACCGGAAATATGTTCGCGAAGAGAAAGGATTCCGTACCCGATGGGCTCAAGCAAAAAAGGGACAACGATGGCAGTCCTGGCCCAACTCTACTGTCAAGCTTTCCTATACCGGAAATACACTTGCAGAGAGAAAGGGTTCAGTATCTGATGGCTCAGGCGCTATTGGGACAATGTCGCTCAGCTCGAGAACGCCTTGCTCTCAAACGCGTGGTGTGAGACTCGAACTTGGGCGAGGGGTTCACGATGACTGTGAACGACGCCTCAAGTAGAAGAGCGAACGAGTTATGCTCTTCTGGCGAGTTACTCCTCATACGGAACCAGGCTCGCGGATGAGAAACGGTTCAGTACCCGATAGGCACAGTACGTCCAATTGCACGAGGTGAGTTCATAGACGGTGGAACATCTCGTGCGAAATAGACGTGAACGACAATCGTCTAGGCGAAGAGTCACTACACACCCGCGTGCCTAGCGAAAGATAGACAGGCTGTCACGGACTAGGGAAGCCTACCTGAATTAAAGGCATGACGAAAACGGATGTACTGAACCTCGGACGTCCTGACCACAAGTGGCCAACCGAGGTGCAAATAACACAGTTCGACTGGAACTTGCAAATTCACGCTACCTTGCGGAAATCACACGATACATTCGGTGTGGTTATATGAGAGCGAACTCTGAAGAAGAAGAAAACTCGCATTGCAATAGCATCAAGTGCCTTTAACAGACTGTAGGTCAAAGTCAATCAGCACACGCACAAAAATACGCGTATTTAATTCCTGCGGTATTCCGATACTATCATATGGATGTGAGAGCTGGAAAAGCTATTTATCTTCAGAAAAGAAATTACCGAGTTTCGAGAACAAATGTCTTCGTAGGATAACTAACACCTATTGAAGTGAATTCAAATCGAAGGATACAATCAGAGAAGAGACACATCAAAAAACGCATTTGGTCCTACATTGGGCATGTCCTACGCATTATGTCAAGTTCGTATCCACATCTTGCTCTGGTAGTGCAGATTTCAGACATTCATCCAGAGTAGAGGTTAGGGACTGTTGTGTTTTTACATTTGATAGTTTTCTGACGTATATACGTTTCTTTGCGTTGCTTCCTTGTTGGCGTGTGGCAGACTGATTGCGAATTCTTAGTTTTGACACAATAAGACGATAGTCAGTCCAGCAGTCTGCACCACACATGGATTTTGTTACTCGAACATCTTGGCGGTCCTTTCTTCTTACAATTATATCTTCTTATTCTTCAGCGTTTATTTTCAATCTCCCGCGGGATCTCTCTTGTAGAGGACAATGGTCCTATACGATTTCCAGCAGGATATAGTCCAGAGAATGGAAATGCGTTGTGCCAGTTTTATTTGCGTCAATGGCCCGACATATCTGTCTTCGACAGTTTACAATTATATAATCTATAAGATGCCAGTATTTTGATCGAGAGTGCATCCATGAGGTCCTGTTTCGCATTGGGGGTTGAAATATGGTGTTGGTAATGAGGAGGTCATGTTCCCCACATATTTGCTGAAGACGAAGTCCATTGCTGTTGCATTGACCCACTCCATATTTCTCTATTACACCGTTTCAGGAGATATCTGTACCCACCCTTGCATTGAAATCTCCAAGCAGTATGAGCTTTTGGAAATGCGGTAATAGCTGCATGAAGTTCAATATAGAACTTCTGGATTTTCAGCTTTGGTACATACGCACTGGTGATCGTTGCGTATTTCTTACCAGACAGCAGGGGGACTTTTACCATCATGAGGCAATCATTTATTTCATTTGGTGGGCCTGCTAGCTTGCCAACGAGTGTTTTTCTACGCTTGCTTCGCATTCTTTCTTGAATTTCTCTTCCGCTCCAAAAGAATGTATAGCCTGTGACTCTTTCGCAGATGTGACCAACCCCAGCAAGTCGTGTTTACTCAGAGCTGCTATGTCAATATTGTACCTTGCTAACTCGTTCCCTATCAGGGCTGTTCGTCGAATCGGTCTATTTGTGTTAGAGTCATTGTCGAGGAATGAACGACATTCCATGCTCATAGAGTCAGTAGGAAAACCTTTTCCCTTCGCGTGAATTTTCGTGAATGTGAAAATGACTTGCACTGGGGATTTTGATTAGAGTAAAGAGGAGTTGTGTAAAGCGTAGACCTCAATCTCTTGTAGGACCTCATTTGAAACCAGTGGCAAGACGAATCGAGACGACTGGAAGTGAAATACGATGCACTGGATGACCATGGCTTTCTACGTGTCTCACCATGCCGTGTTGCTGGTGTTCGCCTACATTACTCGGTGGGGCGATAAACTATTGTACCTCATACGAATAAATACACCGAATATCAGACTTTATATATGGTGGTTAGACAAGACCATGTACCATAATATTGTGGTTCTGAATAGTGATAATTTTGATATGTCTGCTACCATATTTTCATAACACACGTCATCCAATGAAATGCAATATACAATGGCTATCACCCAATCACAGAAAGGAAGGAAATACAAATGTCATACAAGCTCGTTTGAATGCGTAGAGTGCACGTCTGAACTTGTCACTGCACTGTCATATCTATTTCTGTAAGTTTTTTTTTTAAACATTACTCATTAGTAGCATTGGATGTTTACGCCTTATATAAAAGGTTAGATGTTAAGAACATTTGACACATTCGATTACGCAGCTAACAAGATTACGTACCGACAACTTGCTTGCTGCAAGTAGTTAAGGACGCGTTCCGTTCTCAACTTAAAGTAAGTAATTTACTGACGCTATATCACTATCATTTATTTTATGATATCGTGAACTGCACCAGGGCTACATTATGATTTTACACTGTTACAAATTACAAGAAGTGCAAAAATAACTTAGTGCTTGTTGCTTATGCCTATATTATATATATTAATGAAAGTAGGTGTACTTTAAAAGTAAAATTAAAATATATTAAATTTTAAAAAATAGAGAAGACTGTCTGTCCAGCTCGAAGAATTTGCAGGACAAAAATCAGGACAGTCGTCAGTACATTCTTATTCATATGTAACTTACTTTCATCTTCTTCTGCGTTCGCTCTCTTATAACTACAATGAATAAATTGTGTAATTTCTACGGGGAAGTACGTTGTACTGCTAGTTCCACAGTTGAATTGTGTTATTATTCCTCCTCATTTGGCTCACTTTGTGGCCCAACATCTGAGGCCCATTACATCCATTTTCGTCATGACTTTAATTCTGGTAGTGGACTTCCCTATCCTGTGACAGCCTGCCTATCTGTCGACGGGCGTGCCGGTGTGTAATGACTCTTCGCAGAGACAATTGTCGTTCACATCTATCTCGCATGAGATGTTCCACAGTCAGTGAACTTGCCTTGTGTAATTAGACGTTCTGTGCCCATCAAGTACTGAATCTTTTCTCATCCGCGAGCCTGGTAGTTAAGGAAGAGCTTGACAGAAGAGTTGGACCAGATATCTTTCACCTTCTTAACTGAGGTGTTGTTCACCGACATTGTGAACCCCTTGTCCGGGTCTCTCCACACGTTTGGGAGCAAGACATGTTCTCGAGCTGAATGACCTTGTCCCATTTGTGCCTGAGTCCATCAGGTACTGAACCCTTTCTCTCTGCGAGCATGTTTTTGGTATAGGATAGCTCAACAGTAGAGTTGGTCCAGGGCTGCTTTTTTTGCTGGGCGCCCACAACTGGGTCTAGATAGTTGCCCGTAAGGAGCACCAGTAACTAGAAGCTTGTCTTGAGCTAACAGAACTTTTAGGTCTGATTTTCTTGGAACGTTTTCCTTTCTATTTACACTTCATTGTACTCAGTATGTAGTCTTTTCATCTCTTGCCATGCGTCTACCTTTTTGTGTTGTTTTCATTGGTTGCCTCTCCAATGCTAAGACCAGACTGACTAGCATCACTGTATGTCGACATTGCCACTGCATGTTTTGGCACAGTGGTATCAGAGGTATTGACTGTCTCTTTTGCAGTCACTTCTCATTCCATCTGCTGCCTCCACATTCATGGACACGATCTCTAAACATGTGCTGTATTTCTGTTTCCTTGATGCACCACAAGGTGGGACTTTGGCTAACCCTGGGTCTGCCAAGAGCAGTTCGGTACCCTTTGCACCCCATAACTTTCAAAATCTATGGAATACTTCTTTATTAAAAAATAATGTCAAACACAAATGGAGAACTGAAAACACCACAGAAGATGGATGTTTTTGGCCATTGATAGATGCATTTCCATCTTCTGGACTAGGACTACATCCTGCTGGAAACTTAGTAGAATCATGATCTTGCCACAAGAGAGATAGAGTGGGAGTTCTTCCATATGAGTGGTCCTGGGTCATTCCCAAGTAGAAGCGGAAATGTTTTTCAGATCACAATGGCTCCTGGTCAACCCAACCTTAAATGGGTACCAGATTAGTCTGCGAGGGAGAGAAGTTGGCTACCGCCCTCATATAGCAGAGCCACTGAAATGTGAGATCACTAACATCTCACACCCCTATGGCATTAATAAATGCTATGGGTTAACTCTTACTTAAGAATGAACACTGAAGAAAAAGAAAGAGTTGAAAGTATTATGGAGCCTGGCATAGGAAACAAGAGTGACAAACTCCTACTCACACAAAATCTCTATCATAAGAATTATATTTCAAGCATTATCATGCATACATTTTAGAGTTGTATTGTCACCCATTCATAAACTGTTCAGATATGATTATTACTTTGTTATTATTGTAGTCAAGTGATATGTAAATTTAATTCCAGGAAAAAATATGGCTCATTTCAATTTTGAAAATCAAGTCAATAGTGCTGTAAGAATGGATGCACCAATATCACGTGGTCCATTGATACTAAGACAACATGATCAGCCATGGGCACAGTCTCATGCCACTTCATTGAATTCTTCATACAATTCAAGCATTACTTCAACAAAAACACCCAACAAAAGCTTGAATAGATCATTATCCAATGCAGTGCTGACTAAATCACAGACCAGGACACCTGGATCTGCAGGTAAAGTATCTGGAAATAAATTATAATATTTCTAGTTCTATGTATCCGTATCTCTACATATGGATGCAAGTCTTGGAAAATAAATAAACAGGATAATAGTTTCAAACCTGAGGGATTCCATAGATGACCTGAAGCAAATAACACAGTTCATTTATGCTATTGGCACTGTAACCTGATAAGTGGATGTTGAAGAAGAATAGAAAACTAGAGGCAACAGAAATGTGGTTCTTTAGAGGAATGTTGAGGATATCATGGACAGCTAGAGAGACTAATGAAGAGGTGCTGAGAGTGACAAATGATAGACGGGAATAACTTAATATCAGAAAGAGGCAAGCTGTATATTTTGGATGTGTTATGAGACAGGGAGGTCTGGAGGACATACCGGTAGTTTCAACAGGCAAGATAAAAGACGAGAGATAGAGAATGATAACGTGAGAAAATATTAGATAGTCTGACACCGTGGCATGGCAGAGTCAACAATGATTCTGATAAAAGATACTGGGGATAGAGGATTGTGATGATCCATGATCACCTATGCCAGGCAGAGTGGCACATGATGATGATTTCTACAATTGTAGTCACCTCTGTTCCACTGTTGTGACATCTTGTGTATGGAGGTCAATCAAAGTTTACTCTACCTGGTAAATGAGAAAGCTGATGCTCTGTCAAAAGCAGGAAGAGAAATGGAGCAAACAGACACCCACTGTCTTACGAAGTAAAAACAATAATCCACAACATATACACAGCAAAGTGGAAGAAAGAAATGGAAGAGGAATACAAACATGATGCAATACATCTCCTCCAAAGATATCAACAGACCACAATATTTCGCCTTAGAACAGGCCACTGCAGACTGTTGGGTCACCTTTTTCCGATTGAGGATCTCATACACAGATGAATGTCCATGTGGATCCGGAACCCAGACCCCGGAACACATAATCAGGACTGCCCAACATACAAAGAGCAGAGACAGCAGACCTGGCCAGAGGATACAGACTTGAGGCAAAAGCTATGGGGCAGCCGCTCGGACCTGGAGAAGACCGTGGACTTCATCTTGATTTCTTCTTCTTCTTCTTTCGTTCACTTGAAACATGTCTATATCTGTAATTCTGTCTCCTTAATAAAACTCACTGTCTTTTGTAGTTCATACAGTGTCCCATAGAGCTTTGATTCCAGTGTTGTTTCCTCTGGCCAATATGTCTGCCTCAGCGTTTCATGCTCAGAACACTCTTGAAGTATATGTTTGGCACTCTGTGCTGCCTGTCCACATGTACACATGGCTGTGTTGCCAATCTTGAACTTTGTATACATGTGACTGCGGAGTCGGTTGTGTCCTGTTCTGAGACGTAGAATTATAACTTGTTCTGATCTGTTCATATTGTGATAGTCATCTTGTGTTGGTGTTTGTGGCTTTCTTATTGACTTTATCATCTGTTTTTTCTGATGGTAGGTGATTGGTATATCTGGTTGGTCTTCGGCAGCACCTTCCTTAGCCAGTTGGTCTGCTTTTTCATTTCCTGGTATTCCACAGTGAGAGGGTATCCACTGCATGGTTACCCTATACTGGTAAGACAATTCGCTAAGTAGTTTTTTTAAGTCTGTTAGTTTTCCAGACTGGAGAGCTTGAAGCACTGACCTTGCATCTGTCAGGAATACCACAGGCTGTAGGTCAGAGTTGGAGTTCAGCAGTTTTTTTAGCTGCCACACTAATTGCCTGGATTTCTGCATCATAATTATTGCAGAATTTTCCTGTCGGTGTTCTGATTGTATCTCTAGGCTTGTGTGGATATTCTATATATACACCTGCACCTCCATTCCTCACAGCATTCTGTGCTGACCCATCTGTGTACACTCTGACCCATATATCTTGTGGATATTCCTCATCCAGGAAACTGAGGGTGATTGTCATTCGCTGCACACTGTTCTGTTCGTCCTCGCTTAGTATTCCTTTCACATGGGTCTGAATGTATATTGGCATTCCATGGCTTTCACTCCACGGGGTTTGCTCTGGTACAGACCTTAAGGGGCTGCCAACTTCAGGTAGGTCTGTAAGTTGTCTACGGAGTCGTTTAGCTTGATGGATAAAGCTGCTCCTTTTCAGTCGTCCCATTGCTAGATTTTGGAATCTTTCCTTCATTGGATGACTTGGCATACACTGAAACTTTTCTGCTTGAATTAGTACTTTTGTGTCTCTGCGTTCGCCAAGTGTTTGCATTCTTCCCATTTTCTGCATCTCTGCTATGGGTGTTGATTTCATTGCTCCCAACATTATTCTAAGTGCCTGGTTTTGCACTTTATCTAGATCTTGTAATGTGGTGTTTGATGCAGGACACCACGCAGCTGAACCGTATTCCAGGTGTGGTCTTATGCCTTGCTGGTAAACTTTACTGAGTATATTTCCACTGGCTCCCCATGTGGTTCCACTTAGTTTTCTCAGGATAGCTAGCTTCCTCCTGGCTTTTGTTGTTGCTTTGTTTATGTGCTGCTTCCATGTCAGCTTATCATCAAAAGTAACTCCGAGGTATGTGGGTTGTTTGTCTTCTTTCAAGAGCTCTCCATCTATCTTGATATGACCAGCTTTTTGTTTTGGTGAGAGGGTAAAGAGTGTAGTGCTGCACTTATCTGTGTTAATGCTGACGCACCATCTATTAGCCCATAAGGTTAGGGCATCGATAGCTCTTTGTATTTGTTTAGTGGCCACTGTTGCATGTTCTTCCATGCACCAGATCACCAGGTCGTCAGCATACATTGCCACTTTGATCCCATGTGGTAGTTCAGCAACTAGGTCATTGATGTAAACCAAGAAAAGTGTGGGTGACAGGACTCCTCCCTGGGGGACTCCATGACGCAGTAGAACTTTCTTGCTCTTGCGACCATCTAATTGTACCCTGGCTCTTCTATTATGCAGGTATGCTTTTACCCATTTGTACATTCTTGAGCTAACCCTGCAATTTCGCAATTTCTTTAGGAGCCCTTCTTTCCAGACCTTATCAAATGCTTTCCTGAGGTCTATCCATGCTGCTAGTACCAGTTTCTTTTCTTGGAAGGCATCCTCAATCTCTTGGGAGAGGTAGGTTGCCTGATCTTCAGTAGAGTAGCACTGTCTGAAACCTGCTTGCTGTGATACCAGAAGGTTTTCACTTTCAAGGTACCACTGCATCCTAAGATTGATAATGCGTTCCATTGTTTTACATAGACAGCTTGTGAGGCTGATGGGCCTGTAGTTGGAGACTGTGTTGCCATCTTTTCCTGATTTGAGGAGTGGTATCATTATTGCTTCTCTCCACGCCTGTGGTACATTACCTGTGGACCAGCTTGTGTTAAAGATCTGCAGTAGCTTTGCTCTTGCTGCACTTCCCAGGTTTCTAATCATTTCATTGGACACTCCATCAGCTCCAGGGGACTTTTTCATTTTCAATTTGGATATTGCATGCTCCAGTTCTCTCATTGTGATTGGTGCCTCCATGACTTCAGGTATAGGTTCACCTTGTCCAATGTTTTGCTGGTTCTCTCGAACCTCCTGTTGTTTGTCTGGGCTGACTTTGACGTTATTGTCTTCGGCAAAGGAATCTGCAAAGTAATCAGCTGCATGTTTACCTGTTAAAATGTTTCTATCTTTATAAAGTGTGATCCTGGTATTTCTCCCTGTACCTTCATCATTTAGTTGTTTTACAAGTTTCCATAATTTCCTAGTATCTCTTTCTAGGTTCAGCGACTCTGTTTTTTCTTTCCAGCTGCTCCGTCTGGCTTGTAACTTGGCTCTTTGAAATTTAGCCTTTGTTTGCTGATATTTGTTGTGATGTTCTTGGCTAGGTCTGTTCTCAGCCTGCTTTCTAGATGTTTCCATCTCATTTTGCAGCTTTTCCAGTTCATCATTCCAGTAGGGTTTGTAGTTTTTGCGTGCCCCCCTGGGTATGGTTTTACTAGCAGCATGTAGTATACATCTATTAAATTCACTCACTGCTCTATTGATGTCTTTGTCCAAGTTCATGTCCTTAGCTAGAACACTGGTTAAATGCTGGTACATTTTCCAGTCTGCCCTCTTATAGTTCCACCTAGTGAGCGTGCTGCTGTCCTTGGTATATTCATTGTGAATTTCCAGAAATACTGGTCTGTGGTCACTACCCCCAAGCTGCTTTCCAACGACACGTGTGATGTTCCATTCCAGGCCTGGTGAGTAGAATGCCAGGTCTGGTGTAGAGGTGGTGTGCCATGCTCTCGAGTAGAAGGTTGGTGAGTCTGCTGGCTGGTTAATAAGAATGAGATTATTTTCATCCTGCCAGCTCTCAAGTTCCTCACCTCTCTTGTCGATATGATCGTAGCCCCAGCTCTGAGAGTGGCTGTTGAAGTCACCACACACCATAAGCCTTTCTTTGTCTGGAATTGTGTCTAGTGCCAATGGTTTATCATTTGGGCAGTAGTAGTTCAGGAGATGGAATTCTGCACTGTCTGTTTTTAGGTGGAGCATCTGGTATTCTGCCCCGTCCATGTATACTTCCAGCTGACATGCGCTGATATTGTTTTTAACTAGTGTCAGAATTCCACCCTTTCGCCTGTCTTTTCGGTCAGATCGGTAGCACTGGTAGCCTCTGATTTTGAAGGCTATGTCGCTGCTGAGGTGTGTTTCTTGGATACAGCATATATTTACTTGTTCTTCACTGAGGACATTTTCAAGTTCCAATTTTTTGCTGTATCCATCTCTTTTACTGTTGACACCCTCAGCATTCCAGTGCATTATTTTTATTGGTCGTTTGTTTGTTTGGCCAGTAGCTCTATTCCCTTGCCTCCTGGCTCCTCGGGGCAATTGAGAAGGACTTCCAGTAACTGAGGTTGGGCCCTTTCGAGGTATAGGGCCCGGCACCGTCCCTGCCTGAACGTCCGCCACAGGGCAGGCACCATAACGTTTATTAGATGCAGACATGTTTCCATTGTGTTTTATGCGTGGCAACCTGATTATCTGTGCGCCTTTTGGCTGGTTGCCTCCGTCTTCAGCACTCTGCTTACTTGGGCCGGACTATGGTCCTGCTCGAGTGGGAGTGCCCGACCAGTCTTAGTTTTCAGCCTCTGATGGCTGAACTAAGCCCCATCACCACTTCAAGGTTCTGGCCTCGATGGGGCTTCATCTTGATGACAGGCCTGACAATATAGCATGACCACAGATGCTGAATGCAGAAGAAGAAGAACTCTACCTGGTCTTATGGGCTATTGTTCACCTGAACCTATCGGCTATTATTCAACGGTCTTATCGGGCATTGCTCACCTGGTCCTAATGGCAATTATTCTGGATCCTATCAGCTATTGCTCACCGGATCCTATCAGCTATTGTTCACCGGATCCTATCAGCTATTGTTCACCTGATCCTATCAGCTATTGTTCACCTGATTGTTCATTTAACTTGGATGTGGTCCACCAGAAAATGTTTTTTTGTGTGTGTATTTGTTCTGAAACTCCTGCCAGTTAGTATACTGTAGTTCAGATGGTGAAATACATTGTGTTGTGGCTTACAGCTTGATTGTAATATGAGTACTTTTCCGCCCTACACATCCGACTTCAGCATGGCCCTTTTTAAGGGTCCCTTTGACCATGTATGGGATATGGTAACCACCCCATGTTCATGACTTCGTATTCACTTCCTAGGTACACATAGCAGCTCTTCTTTTTCAGCGTTCATTCTCAGACTCCCCGCCGAAGACGGATGTGTCGGGTCATTGACGCAAATCTTCTTCTTCTGCATTCGTTCTCAAACTCCTGCAGATTATCAGGATGTAGTCCGGAGAACGGAATGCGTTGTGTCATGGTTTACACCATTGCTGCGACATCTGCACCTTTTGGCCTGACACATCCGACTTCAGCATGGCTTTGGGTCACTGATCCTATATGGGATGGGACAGCCAACTCCATCCCATAACCTCCTTAGTCGCCTTTTATGACATGCATGGAATGTAAACAGTGTTGCTATTCTTTGCTCCCCTTTCGGGCCCTGGCAACACATGGGCGATTGACGCAAATAAAACTGCGACACAACGCATTTCCATTCTCTGGACTACATCCTGCTGGAAATCTAGTAAGACCATGGTCATGCTCCAAGGGAGATCCAGCGGGAGTTGGAGAATGAACGCTGAAGAAGAAGAAGAAGAATATGTTGTTGTAGTTGATCTTATGATGTTGATATTATTGCTTGATCATCTGCAAAAAGAAGTATAGCTCTTCAGCAGACTTCATCATAGCAGAGATAATTGTATTGTGGTCAATCCTCTTAGTCACCTCTTATAACATGCATGGCAGGTGGCAGTGTTGCTAATTTTTGTTGCTATTTTGTACGCTGGTAAAATACAAGCATTCTCTTCCAAATACAAAATATGAAATGAAAAATTAAGTTTTGTATCTTAGTAAGATTTTATAACTCTAATTTTTCTCAGGACGAAAGAAAACTCCCAGTAAAGGTGTTAAAACACCTTCAGCAGCAGACAGGTTCATACCAAACAGAAACACGGCTCAAATTGAAGCAGCTCACTTTAAGGTAAAAATTAATGCGATAAATGGAAATAGTTGGTGGGTAAAGTTCTTTATTTCTAGAATGAAAAAAAAATAAAAATTGGAAAGGTCAGTCCTTCTTCCTCTTTTGTTTGTTTGAACTACCGGTATATTTATTTCAGGCAGAGGTCTGTGTAGATATTTTTGTGTAGTTTTTCTAGGCAAGGGGGGTTTATCTTGGTATTTCATATTACATGTTGTCTTGAAGTCCCAGCAACACGGGTGTTTTGTATGTGTATATAGGCTTAATGAATCGACTTGGCTATTGGGTCTCATTATGACTTTTTGTATCAACTGCATTTTCAATGTCTTGTTTTAAAGAAAGATGCTACCTTTTCTTGGACATCTGCTTCATGCGTTCTCAAATTCCTGCAGATTAGCAAGAGGTAGCCAGGAGAACAGCGAACAGCATGTGTTGTGTTGTGGTTTACAGCTTTGCTGCAATGTCTGCGTCTTTATGCCTAACTTCATCGTGGCTTCTGGGTAATTTTTACCATTTATAGGATAGGACAGTCAACTTCACCCCCAAAAACCTCTTAAAACAAAAAAACCTGTGTGGCAGGTAACATTGTTGCTATTCTTTGTGCCCTTTCAGGCCATAGCAATAAATGAGCAGTGTTGGGCATCAGAACTGACAATAATATTCCATTCTCTTGGAAGGATTTACATTATTTCATGTTCTTTTTAATAACTTCACTATGAAAGTTACTCCAACTGTCACTACTTCTTTATCCCAAGATCAAGATGGAAATTAAAAGACAAATGATCTACAGTATATTCCTACCAACACTGTGTTATCCGTGCCAAACCTGGTCTCTCTCATCTTCAAATTACAGAAAGATAGTGACCTGTAAGATTAAATGTTTGAGGAAAGCCACCAGGGTCACCAGGCTTGATAGATTACGAAATGACGATATCAGGGAAAGAATAGGTATAAGATTACATAGAAAGGCAGCAGATCAAGTGGTTTGGCCACATTATGAGAATGCATCATGACAAGTGTGTAACTGGAGGGGATGATAGAAGGCAACAGGGGCAAAGGCTGACCAAGATACCGTTGGACAAAAGACATTCAAGAATACCTGCGCATGTCACTGGAATTTGCAGGGCAACCTGCTCAAGACCACGGTGAATTCAAGAGATCCATAGGAAAGACTATGTTCTGGAAAGAATATGTCACTTAATGATGATGATCACGACAAGTTGCCCGTACAGGCATATAGCCAAATGAGAACAGGGTACAAAGCCAGAGGAAAACCACGGAAAAGATGGATAGATTACATCAGGGACATCCTGAACAGACATGGTTATAGTACAGCCGAGGCCACACATGTGGCTTTAGAACGCAAGTTTTAGCTCCAATCACCCCTACGTTTAACGGAAAGTGTGGATAACAAACCACCTGGGGATAGGCAATAGACTATGAAAGTTACTAGAGAACAGTGTAAAGGAAATGGAAGAAGTATATTCCTCTTCTTCAGCATTCATTCTCAAACTCCCACTGGATCTCTCTTTTGTGGTAGGACAATGATCCTACTAGATTTCCAGCAAGATGTAGTGCAGAGAAGGAAAATGCATTGTGTCACTGTTTTATTGCAGCAATGACGCGACACATTCAACTTCAGCAGAGAAGTATATCATATACAGATGTGATTTTGTTGTTTATGTCTTGATACCCTCTGAATAGGAGGCTTCCTTTCAAAGCAGTACATACTACTGAATGTTGAAGTTCTTTGAGTATCTAGGGGAAAAAAAGGCTTCATTTGTCCTAATTCCTAGAGATCATAAAAACTACCGGGTACTTTTCAACTTCCCATACAATCTCTACCCCCAGAAGTTGCAAGAAAAAATTACGTGTACAAGACACGAGATGCTTCCAGAGGTGTTATCTGCTTCAGGACAAATTTTAGACTCTTGCAGTTCATGGTTTCATAGCTTGTGTTCAGCAGTGTGGATTTCAAATCATGCTACATCCAACATACTCTTTAAACTTGACATGGATTGACTTCTTGTTCCCAAACATGAAAAATCCCCTTTGGGAAAATACCAGTAGTTTTTCAGATGAACGGACTTGATTACAGAACTGGAGGTGTTATTCTGGATCCATATTAAACTCTTCAATTAGGGCACCAGAAAGATGAAGAATATATGGAATAAGTGCACCAATTTTTAGGGTGACTAGAAGGGTTAAAGGTCACAACAGCTACCAGATAAGTGCCTTCAATTTATCCATCCATCCCCATGGTTGTGGTACCACATTGGATGCACATTAACACACAGACACCTCCAGCTATTTCGATCTTCGGTGATACAGAATGTGAAAAAATCTTGGCTGGTTGATGTTGTCTACCATTGAATTTTTTTTCCCTCCTCTGCTTCTTTCACATTCAAATGTACCCTGCAGGATAGTTTATGACAGGAAATAATGTTGCATGTCCAATCCATGCAAGTTTTCATTATTTTACTATTGAAATTAGTGATTTTTGTGGACCTGCCAGCCTCTCTACTTTATTTCTTACGTACATATTTGTCTTATGCAATGTGTAGGGAATACACAAAATTTGTCTATGACACCTTTGAAGACATGCATCCTTTTCTCCAAGCTGCAGTGAGTATTCAACTCTCACAGCCATATATCATAAAAGAAAATGATTATAAATTTTGATCTTTACTCTAGCACTGATGTTATTTTTCCATATTAAAATTTAGCCTAGACATAGTAGCTATAGCTATTTGCAGTCTTTAATTTAGTTTTTGATTTTCCATTGCAACATATGCAGGATGGGGTGCAAAGGGAACGCATTGCTCTAGGCGGACCCAGGGTTAGCAGATAACCAAGATCCCAAATGTACCTCCACGCGGTGCACCCTGGAAACAGAAATACAGCAGCTCGAGCTGATTCTGGCCAAATCATTTGGGGATCGTGTCCGAAAATGTGGAGGTAGCAGATGGAAAGAGATTTGCCTGCACACGGACAGACATATCTCCGACACCACCAGCATCACCACATATAGCGACACTGTCGACATACAGTGAAGCTAGTCAGTCCAGTCCAAACATTGGAGGGGCGGCCAATGTAAAATGCACGTAAAGGTAGATACATGGCGAGAGACATAGATTTCATACCGAGTACAATGAAACAATGAAAGGGCAGAACAGCGCTAGAGGGCAGCGCGAACTGCAAATAGAAAGTGAAAAGTCCCTAGGAAAGGGGGAGCTACAAGCTCCGTCAGCTCGAGACGGGCTTCTAGTTACCTGAGTTCCTTACAGGCAGAGACCCAGACCCATACACTGGCGTTTGGTAAAGCAAGAAGACCTAACCCAACTCTAATATCGAGCCTTCCTAAACCGGAAATATGCTCGCGAGAGAAAGGGTTCTGTACCCAATGGGCTTAGGCAAGAAAGTGACAACGAGGGTAGTCCTGGCCCACCTCTACTGTCAATGTTTCCTATACCGGAAGTACACTTGCAGAGAGAAAGGGTTCCGTACTCGATTCGCTCAGGCACAAAAGGGACAACGATTTAGCCCTGGCCCAACTCTACTGTCAAGTTTTCCTACACCGGAAATACACTTGAAGAGAGAAAGGGTTCAGTACCTGATGGGCTCAGGCGCTATTGGGACAAGGACGCTCAGCTCGAGAACGCCTTGCTCTCAAACGCGTGGTGTGAGACTCGAACTTGGACAAGGGGTACACGATGTCGGTGAATGACACCTCGGCTAAGAGGGCGAAAGAGCCAGGGTCCAACTCCTCTGTTGAGTTCTTCCCCTTAAGGAACCAGGCTCACGGATGAGAAACGGTTTAGTACCCAATGGGCACAGGCACAGCACGTCCAATTACACGAGGCAAGTTCATAGACAGTGGAACACCTCGTTTGAGTCAGACTAAGAGCAAGAAAATCGTCTGGGCGAAGAGTCTCCACTACGCATGCCTGGAGACAGATATAGAGGCTGTCACAGGCTAAGGGTAGCCCACCCGAATTGTCAAGGCATGCCGAAATCGGATGTGCTAGGCCTACAAGGCGCATAACGGTGGCACAACGTAATCACGCTCCCGGCGGAAATCGCACGGATATCCGTGATGGTTACAATGGAGCGAACGAAAAACAAACAAACAAACATATGCAGGATACTAGGTACTTGAAAATATTCACATTTTTAAATATATGCCCATTATGTTCGCCTCTGCTTCTAACTAGATCTTGAGACACAGACCAATATCATGATGCATGGACATAAACTTGAATCCGTATGAAAATGCATAACTTGTCGACCAGCACATTAATGAGATGATGTTTGTGAGCAATATTTCTGTTAAATCAAGAGGCAATATATTTGGTGTGACACTCTATGAATATCTTTTATTCTCTTTTCGTGTTATATCCCTTTACACCTTGCAAAGTCAGGGGTAGAATTCTCTGGAGATGGCTTTTTTGTGTACTTCATATATGTTTGTTTTCATTGATTCTTTTTTTCTCTGTAATCCATCTTTTGCATGGTCTGCTCCTGGCTTTGTATCCATTGTGATAGGAATGATTTTTTAGGGGCACTATCTGGTGGTAGTCTGGAAGCATATGAAAACCATTTAATCTGTTATCTTCTGATGTAATTCAGGATTGGCATTGTATTTGTTAGTCTCTTCTGTTGTAACAAGTTTTCTTTTTTTGTTAGTGTCCATATTTTACATTGGTAGCATAGTGATGGTATGATGATCATTTTATATAGTGCAGTTGTGGTGTTCATGTTCACATATTTGTTTTTGAAAATAGAGGACATCTGTTCTAAGATCTGGTATGCTATGTTGTATTTCTTTGGTGTTTTTCCCATTCGATGATATGACACTTCCAAGATAAGTGAATTCTTTCACCTGTGTGAAAGAATATTATATTGTTATATATTATTATAATAATAATATATTATATATTATTATATTATATTATATTATAATTATATTGTTGGTCATTGATGAAAATAGTTTTTCCCCCTGTTTTTGCAGCTTACATTACCGCTGCTTTTTCTGTGTTTATCTTCATGTTATAGTCCCTACATGTCGCTTGGAGTCTATTTATATGTTGTTGTTGTTGTCCTTATGATGTTGATATTATTGCTTGATCGTCTGCAGAAAAGAAGTTTGCTCAGCAGGTTGTTTAGGTTGTCTTATTTGTCTGAAAGTCCTGTACACATTCTAATTACACATTAACTACCTGTGTAACTACTCCTGCACAAGTTGATTAGGTGTTGTGAAACCCCATATTGCGATCATATTTTCCATAGTTGTTGTCTATTCTGTTGGGGCATCTGTACATATGACATGAGTATGTGTTCCTTTAATAACATCAGACTTTGAAACATGTGTACACAGGTTTCCATAGTATAAGTTTTTGGCTAAGTACATATGAAGTAATATATTTCCGTGGTGTTTTTGTTATGTTTTGTGTAGAATACAAGTTATTTAAGGAATGCACAGTTTATTAATGTGAATAAATGCATTTAATATACAAACAAAACCAAACAAATAACACTCATTTCTCATTAGCTTGAACAGTTTGTAATAGTCGTAATTCTGCCAAAAAAATGGATGTGTTGGGCCATTGGTGCGGATAAAATGGTGACACTACACATTTCCATTATCTGGACTACTTCCTGCTGGAAATATATAAGGACCAGTGTCCTGCAACAAGAGAGATCCAGTGGGAGTTTGACAAAGAACACAGAAGAAGAATTGTAATTCATGATGATTGGTTATGATTAGAATTAGCAGATGTGTTTACAATTTGTGGCAGAATTGACACAGAAAATAATGAAACACACATTATGAGTACTGATGTTTTTCCTAAGCATGAAACCACAGCTTATTCTACAGAAACCTATGTAGATACATTTTCAGTCCGGTGTTATTTTAGGAGCATGTACCAAAATATGTATTTGAATCCTAGCTCTGCACACAATCACAACCAAATGAGGAGACATGGTCAATGATGAGTCCATCACAGCAAGAGTACAAACAGGTCATGGCTGAGAATTTGAATGGTGACGCATTGCAAAGGAAAATCATTTCACTTAATGAGAAACCTCCACAAGCTCCAGATGGTATGTATGTTGTGACCTACTGCTTAAACATTCTGTAATCATTTGGAAAATGTGGGCTGCTCTTGTAGTTTCAAGTACACTGTGGTCTACCCTTGAAGTGTTCACATATACTGTGGTCTATTCTTGAAGTGTTCACATACACTGTGGTCTACCCTTGAAGTGTTCACATACACTGTGGTCTACCCTTGAAGTGTTCACATACACTGTGGTCTACCCTTGAAGTGTTCACATACACTGTGGTCTACCCTTGAAGTGTTCACATACACTGTGGTCTACCCTTGAAGTGTTCACATACACTGTGGTCTACCCTTGAAGTGTTCACATACACTGTGGTCTACCCTTGAAGTGTTCACATACACTGTGGTCTACCATTGAAGTGTTCACATACACTGTGGTCTACCCTTGAAGTGTTCACATACACTGGTCTACCCTTGAAGTGTTTATGTATACTGTGGTCTATAGTTCCAATTTTGTATAATATATAACACTATGTGAACTGCAGTAGTAATTCATATTCCATAGTGCCCGTGTGTTGCCGGGGCCTGAGAGGGAATCAAAGAATAGCAACACTGTTTACCTTCTATGCATGTTGTAAGAGGCGACTAAGGAGGTTATGAGATGGAGTTGACTGTCCCATCCCATATAGGGTCAGTGACCCAAAGCCATTCTGAAGTAGGATGTGTCAGGCCAAAAGGCACAGATATCGCAGCAATTCTGTAAACCATGACACAACGCATTCCGTTCTCCAGACTACATCCTGCTAATCTGCAGGAGTTTGAGAATGAATGCAGAAGAAGAAGAAGAAATGAAAAACCAGTAAGTAATGAGAAGAAAATATAATGTTTTGTCACAGCAAAATGTTTAATAATCATATCCTGAAATCATTCAGAACATAATATGGAAATCACTAGTTGTATTTGCTTCATTTGGATAATTTCATTGTGTTATTTTATTTGCAGTAACTTTTTTTTGGTTACCTTTAAATGTATTTTAATACAGACATCCTTTTGAGAATATTCTTGTCCTCAATCCTATGAAAATTGTTTTCCAATTTTGGTTTGGTTAGGGTTTGTTTGTTTGCCTATATCTCCAAGAATTAGGAGAAATTTAACTGTACTTCTTCTGTGCAGTGGGGTGGTTTCTCATAGATTTCTTTCATACCTAGGAGGCTTCAGCTTTTGGCGGAATACAATGCCTATTGAAAAAGCCTTCTACTTGGAGGTAATCTGTGTTAGGACAGGGTATATTGTGTCCAGTTGATCTGGGAAAACCTGGTGATGTCACTAAAGGGAAGCAACAAATTATTTTTTGCTGTGTGAGCGGATTGATGGATCTTTCATTGATATTTGTCTATTTTGTTTTCCTCTTAGCGTCTTCGGTTCTTGTCTGGAACACATACCTACATATTTAATTATTTCCCTTGGCTTTGTTTATCATTTATAAATTTAAATATAAATTTATTTAGGGTTAGGGTTAGTTATATGAAACACAACTCTTCTAACCCAAACCCTAAAAAAATTTAATATTTAAATTAATTATCCCTAAAATAAGTAAGTAGGCATGCATTCCAGACAAGAACCGCTTTTTCATCTATTTTCTTTGTGTATTTTTGCATATGTATAATTTCTTGATTTATGACAATTGTGTGTTCATATTGCCAGGTTACCAAAATGACTTGCGGGTCTTGTATAGCACAGGTAAAATTGGATGTAGCATGAAGAAGTTGACCAGATATATTCCACAAGTTCCAGAACGCATATTGGATGCTCCAGACATCATGAATGATTACTGTAAGTGGACTTTTATAGCAGTAATTTTTATGTTTATATAGGTGATACGCTGTGGAGCCACATAGGGCTGTGGTTAGCGCACTGGTTTCTATATGAGTGGTTCTGGGTTCATTCCCAAGTTGAGACGGAAATGTTTTTCAGATCGCAACGGCTCCTGGGTCTGCTTAGCCTTAATTTGGTACTGGATTAATCTGGAAAGTAAAGACTGCGAGGGAGAGGAGGCTATGGCCTTCATATAGAAGAACAACTGAAATGTGAGGTCGCCAACATCTTACATCTCTACGGCATTAATACATGCTATAGATTAACTTTACTATTTACTACGTTAAGGTCATTCATGGTTATATAGATGATACGTTAGGTCATTCATGATTTCTAGTTTCCGCCCCTGTGTTACCAGGCCTGAAATGGGAACAAATACTAGCAACACTACCTTCCATGCATGTTATAAGGAGGTATTGAGGTGGAGTTGGCTGTCCTATCCCATAGGTCAAAAATGACTAAAATGTCATACTGAAGTTGAATGTGTCAGACCAAAAAGCACATATATTGCAACGACACTGTAAGCCATTACAGCTTTTTCCATTCTCTGGACTGCATCTTTGTATCCAGCAGAAGTTTTAGAACAAATATAAAAGAAATCTTGTCTGTATGTTTCTGGGGCCCAAAACAGAAGCAAAGAATAGCAACACTGTTTACCTTCCATGAACATTATAAGAGGCAACTAAGGAGGCTATGGGGTAGAGTTGGCTTTCACATTCCATGGTTGGTTGTTTGCTGATCCAGCGGTCCATGGGCTCATGCCCTTTGACCCAATGCCATTGTGTGATATATGCATGTGTTTGTGAGCTGTTTTTTGTTCCATATAATGTGTTCCATTTATCAGGCCCTGGAGGGAGAAACATTTTCCTGACACCATCCAGCGCTGGACATTAAAAAAAGTGGTTGTCAACAGTTTCATAGGGATGAGTGCACAACCGGCACCCTGGAGTGTGTTGTGGTTGTATTCTGTTCAGGTGATTGTTAAGCTGTACATGTTGTGTGTGCAGTCGGAATATGATACTCTGGTCTTTTCTTTCCAGGAGGTTGATATTTCTTTAGGATTTGGGCTGGTCATATATTTATAGATTTCCCTCCCAGTGTTTCCCATGGCCCATCTGTTCATCCAATTTTCTTTGTTCACAGATGTCACATTCCATAGATCACATTATGTTAGATATGATCTTCTTCTTCATTTCTTCTCAAACTTCTGCTATTTAACAATATGTAGTCCACAAAATGGAATGAGTTGTGTCTTGGTTTGCAACTTACATGCGATGTCTGTGCCATTCTGTCTGACACATTCGATTTCAGAATTTCTGCAAGTAATTACATCAGCGGTGTATCTAGGACAGTGCTTGTGTGGCATCTTCTGCATTTACTTCAAACAATCAGCATGAATATGTGTGTGTATTTTGAACCGGAGAGCGTGAAGTATGTTGTGCCGCTGCTCTTACAGAATAGCTGCATTATTTGCACCTTTCGGCCCACTGCATCTGATTTTAACATGATGTGGCATCTATATCTGGTATTTATTATGTCATAGACCTTGCAGATCATGGTTGAGTCAGGCACAATATTATACCTCCTTCTCTTGATCATGTCTGGCTTGGTATGGAATATGTCTGTGACAGCCAAGGCACCGGGTACAAATCTCACTGCAGACAATTGTGAATTTGGACCATTCAAAAAGCAATGATAAACTACTAGACATATTTATATTACTAGAAAATCACTACAGCCAAATATATGGATTAAATTCTACCCATTTTTTGGGTTTCCCTTTGACCTAGAGGAACAGATGTATTAGATGTTTCTCTCATCTCCTGTTTGATGTAGTTGTTCTTGAAGCTCTCATCTCCTGTTTGATGTAGTTGTTCTTGAAGCTCTCAACTCTTGTTTGATGTAGTTGTTCTTGAAGCTCTCATCTGTTAATTAACACACATGGAATAAAGCAACAACTGACCAACACCTTCAGATATCACAATGTCTCACCGTCAAAGTCAGTTGTGTTGAATGATTGGTGCAAATAAGACTAAATTTATTTCAAGATGAAGATGATGTCAATGAGGCTGAGAACGTACATATATAGAGAATGTTAGAAATCGGAGTATCTAGAGGTGAGGGAGGAAAAGTATTTTTTGGGGGGAAAGTCCCGAAGATGACACAATCAACACCTGACCAGGACTCGAGTCTAGATAACCTGGGATGGCTGCTGGAACAGAGGGCGGAGCACTTATGCGAATGTCCTGCATGCTGTGAAGCTAGCTTCTAATCAAAAATTAAAAAAACTGACAACACATTCACATTCTCTGTACTACATCCTGTTGGTAATCTAGTAAGACCATTGTCCTACTGGTGGAGACATGTAGTGGGGAAATTGAGAACAGTTGTAAAAATGTACATCTTTGCCACTGGATCACTGAAGAAGAAAATTATTTCAACACACTGTTACTACAGAAAGATCAATTATAACATTTCAAAAAGATCAATTCATTTATAGCATTTCTTGATAGTACTGACTTTTTTATGTGCATTCCCCTACAGACTTGAGCTTGATAGACTGGTCCGCACAAAATATATTGGCAGTGGCACTTGGAGGAAGTGTTTACTTGTGGGATGCTTCCACAGGAAGTATTACTTTGCTGATGGACATGAAAAGCACATCTGGAGATTATGTTAGCTGTACTAACTGGACAGCAGATGGCAATCATGTTGCCTTGGGACTTAGTACTGGAGCTATTGAGGTAAGAAAGTGATATTTATAGTATGCACTTAAATGCTTCAAACCTATCTACATAGGAATCCATTGTTGAAAGTTTGTAGCTATCTGGTTTTTTTGTTGTCCATGTTTTTGAACCATTCAACAGCACTGTGTTTCATAAAGTAAAGTAGATATGCTGTGTTGCATGGTTAATTTTTATTTTCTGTTTGTTCTCTAAACTCCCGCCAGATATCTCTTATAGCAAAACAATGGTCCTACAAGATTTTCCAGCAGAATGTAGCCCAAAGAATGGGGTGTCACAATTTTATTTGTGCCAATGTCTGACTTTGGTATTGGTAACTAATGTAGTCAGTGTTTTTACCACTCACATTGAGCAGGGAATTTCTGTAACCATAGTGATAGTATAGTCAACCAACTGTACAAGAAAACTGGTTTCTGTACCTACTGGCTGGTCACCATGCTCAATACTTAAAAACACAGATGCTTGACCTTTTATTGCTGTCTTGAATCTCTATCACCATAGCCAAAGACACCCACCTCTATGGCTTATGAGGTTGAGTGTGAGCACCAAATTCTCCCATGCGACAAAGGCTGGTGCTGCTGCAACTTCAGTTGACCTGTACTGGTTTATGTTTGGGTGTCCTACCTAGAGATAATTTCTGGGATAATTAATTAAATATAATTAGAGGAAATCAACAGTAGACTAAATAATTGTTTCACCAAAAGCGTCTTTATCAAGCAAGAATAAAAGGTGAAACATATAGAGAATTGACTTAATTTTATTCAGATTTCTCAATATGTATATCTTTCTCAACAGAGGATCACACTGCCTGCAATAGTTCAATTGATAATTCCTTAGGATCTAAAAAAAATTAATAATTGTCCCATTTTGAACAAAACAAATTCCTTGCCCACTTTGCCACAGAGGTGCTCTTTATTAGTGAGTGGTCCTATTATGTGCAATTCTCACTGTTCAAGTTTTTCCCCATTCTTTCAGTACCCGTCTTTCCATTCCTCTTCTCCATGTTTCTTGGACTGTCAGCTCTTCTTATCTCAGGAGGGGTCACCATGACTGACTGTCTGATAAAAATTATCAGAGGTTTTTGTGTGTGGCTCATTATTTGAAACTTGCCTCTTGTACCAGAGTATTTAGTCAAATCTCTTTTTATTTCAAGTCTAACCTCTTTTTTATTTTTTAAATTGAATTTGCAAAACAATTTTTTAGATCTGCATTTACAAATGAATTTGGCTATCACATTATTACATGTAAATTGGCCACAGCATCAGGAATAGAAGCTATCACTTGGACATGTTTTCTAAAAAATGTATTAGTTGCCTGATTTATTTGGTAGTCAGTTTTGACTCATTATTTGGCCAATGCCAGTTTGTCATATATCCATGTGTTTGTGGCTGTTATGTTTCATGTAGGGTAACTTGTTTTATTGATGATTGTCAGGAAATTGGTGTAATATAGTGAGACATTTTGTGTGTGTTTTGAATTCTGTGACAGTCTATTCTACTGTCTGCCCAGTTGAAAATGGAGTCCCTGCCTTCTGAGTTAGTCTTTCTTTCTTTTGTTCGCTACTTAATGTCTATACAATCAGACAAGTCTTATGGATGGGCTCTGTTGTTGTCTGAAACTCTTATCTTTGCTTGCAAGGTTGAGCTGTTGGGCCAGTACATCTCCCTCAATTGTCCTTACTGGGGTGCAAAGGGAACGCATTGCTCTAGGCGGACCCAAGGTTAGCAGATAACCAAGATCCCAAATGTACCTCCACGTAGTGCACCCTGGAAACAGAAATACAGCAGCTCGTGCTGATTCTGGCCAAATAATTTGGGGATCGTGTCAGAGAATGTGGAGGTAGCAGATGGAAAGAGATTTGACTGCACAAGAGACAGACAATATCTCCGACACCACCAGCAGCACCACATATAGCGACACTGTCGACATACAGTGAAGCTAGTCAGTTCAGTCTGAACATTGGAGGGGCGGCCAATGTAAAATGCACGTAAAGGTAGATGCATGGCGAGAGACAAATAGATTTCATACCGAGTACAATGAAACAATGAAAGGGCAGAACAGCGCTAGAGGGCAGCGCGAACTGCAAATAGAAAATGAAAAGTTCCTAGGAAAGGGGAACTACAAGCTCCATCTGCTCGAGACGAGCTTCTAGTTACCTGTGTTCCTTACAGGCAGAGACCCAGACCCATTCATTGGCGTTTGGTAAAGCAAGAAGACCTAATCCAACTCTAATGTCGAGCCTTCCTAAACCGGAAATATGCTCGCGAAGAGAAAGGGTTCCGTACTCGATGCGCTCAGGCACAAAAGGGACAACGATTTAGCCCTGGCCCAACTCTACTGTCAGGTTTTCCTACACCGGAAATACACTTGAAGAGAGAAAGGGTTCAGTACCTGATGGGCTCAGGCGCTATTGGGACAAGGACGCTCAGCTCGAGAACGCCTTGCTCTCAAACGCGTGGTGTGAGACTCGAACTTGGACAAGGGGTACACGATGTCGGTGAATGACACCTTGGCTAAGAGGGCGAAAGAGCCAGGGTCCAACTCCTCTGTTGAGTTCTTCCCCTTAAGGAACCAGGCTCACGGATGAGAAACGGTTCAGTATCCAATGGGCACAGGCACAGCACGTCCAATTACACGAGGCAAGTTCATAGACAGTGGAACACCTCGTTCGAGTCAGACGAGAGCAAAAAATCGTCTGGGCGAAGAGTCTCCACTACGCGTGCCTGTAGACAGATATAGAGGCTGTCACAGGCTAAGGGTAGCCCACCCAAATTGTCAAGGCATGCCGAAATCGGATGTGCTAGGCCTACAAGGCGCATAACGGCACAACGTAATCACGCTCCTGGTGGAAATCGCACGGATATCCGTGATGGTTACAATGGAGCGAATGAAAAACAAACAAATTGCCCTTACTGGGGACAGTTCTGCAGAATATGAGGTTTGTACATCAGTGTTACAAGTGTGACAACAGTTGTATCCTGTGCATGTGTTTGTTCAGTTTGTTGTGTCCTGTCCTCGGATGAAGTATAGTAGCATCTGAGTTAGTAGAATTGGATCACTGCAGTCAAAGCTACTTTGAGAGCGGTATGCCAGTATCACTACCAGCCAGCTCGATAAGACCAAGCAGTAATGGCAACATAAATGCAGAAATATCAATGCTAACCAGTTTTACAGTAAATGATTGCAGTAAAAACATTGAAATGTAGCATCTGTTAAACAAATGTATTAACACATTTTTAAACATTCAGCTTTGGGATGCGGCTGCTCAGAAAAAACTTCGGACAATGAATGGGCATGCTGCTAGAGTTGGTGCCTTGTCCTGGAACTCTCACATTCTCAGCAGGTAGGTTTACTTTTTAAAAATAAAATGTATAAGAGATAGTCATAAGAT
This sequence comes from Meghimatium bilineatum, assembly GCA_034231615.1. Taxonomy (NCBI): domain Eukaryota; kingdom Metazoa; phylum Mollusca; class Gastropoda; order Stylommatophora; family Philomycidae; genus Meghimatium; species Meghimatium bilineatum. The sequence goes on from CM067316.1 coordinate 57,679,540, forward strand.
GCAAAATATATCGGAGGCAGTAATAAGATGCAAAACGTATTTAAATGGTCTTCACTGTGTTGCTGGGACCAGGAATGGGAGCAAAGAATAATAACACTGCTACCTACCATGCCTGTTGTAGGAGGTGACTAAGGAGGTTTTGGGTTGGAGTTGGCTGTCCCATACTATAAAGGGTCAAAGTGATCCAGAAATCATGCTGAAGTCAGATGTGTCTGACTGAAAGGCACAGATATTGCAACTGGGCTGTAAATCAGGCATAATGGATTCCTGTTTTCTGGACTACATCTTGCTAATCTGTAGGAGTTTGAGAACCATTGCAGAAGAAGAATAGCACTGTCACCTATCATACATGTTGATAGAGTTGACTAAGGAGGATTGGTTGTGAAGTTTGCTGTCCCATATCATGGAAAATGACCCAAACGCCATGCTGAAGTCATGCGTATCAGGCCAAAGGATGCATATCTCAGCCAACCTATAAATCATGGCACAGTGCGTTCTCTGGACTATTTGTTGCTAACCAGATGGAGTATGATAATCAGTAGATACTCTCACACTGTAACATCGAAGGAAATGAAGTTGCAAATAGAATGGTAAAAGAAGGAGGGAATCCACTGTAAGAAGAATCTCAGATCAGCTACGAGGGGGTACAAGTGTAGACCATCATCAAAGGTAACTGCAATAAAAAGAAGACCACCTCAAATATAATGCAGATGACGGATATTACCAACTATCCAGAAGAGACCAGGTTGTTTTGCTGCTTCTGAGAACTGATTACACCAAAAGGAGACATCACTTGTACACCAAAAACAAAGTCAAAACAGGTACAATTGACCTTTGTCATTGCATCTTTGTGAATATGCCAGTGGAACATATCTTACAGGACTGTTCCCAGTATGCAGATCTGAAGAGAAAGGCATAGCCCATCCCAATCAGCTTCTGAGAGAAACTGTATGGCAAAGCGGAGACTCTGAAACAGACAGCAACTTATATAATAGAATTTGGAGTCCCAGCCTGACTGAGATGCTTGTCGAAGAAGATAACTGTTTTGCTGAGATATTTCAAAACTTAATAATTAACAGGAATAGACAAGCATGACTGCCAACAATGTGCTGGTCCCTAGCTATTTTTATCAATTCTGTTAACTTTTCTCTTTCTATTCTTTTGTGTGTGTGTGTGTGAAGTATACAGAATGATTTCTGATCTTGCTTTTTTTGTGTGTGTGTGTGAAGTATACAGAATGATTTCTGATCTTGCTTTTTTTTGTGGAGCTTCTTGTTGCACCACATGATGCTGACATTCCTCTTCTGCATTCAGCATCTGTGGTAACGTTATATTGCTAAGCCTGTTGTCAGGGCCAAGTGTACTGTCTTCTCCAGGTCATAGCGACTGCCCCACAGCTGTGATGCTCAAATTGTCACAAATTACTTTGCTATCTTTCTGTCTGTGATAATAGTCTAAAAAATAAATAATTGATGTGAAAAAAGTTTTGACATTTTTGTGTGTGAATAAAAAATTCAAGGTTCAGAATTCAAGATGAAGCTTATTACCATTATCTTCATATCGTGGACAGAATGTAGCAGTCATCACAGCCTTTAGAAATTACTGCTGATCATGAGTTATTACTGCGTCTAATGTTGTAGTTTTTGAAATCTTGTTGTCCATTTCCATCTTGATCTGCCTCTTTTTCTGTTCCTGAGTATCATCTGCTGCCAATGAATTAATCAATGCATAATGCACTGAGAGTCCCCCCAACGCCAGGGTCATCAAGTGGTGTTCTCAGTGCATTGCGTGCAGAACGATGAATGCGGCTGTTTGTGCATCTTTAATGAAAGTTCATTTTGTTAAATAATTTATGATTTGTTCCGTAAAAATTTTGCCACTGATTCCCGTAATGAATCAAAATAAACCTTGTCACAGTGGATGTCGAACTGACGGTATCCATCTTGTTCATATTATAATCCTAATTAAAATATATAAAAATAGACAAGATTATAACACTGTAAAAAAAACACTTTGTCACAGTGGATGTCGAACTGGCGGTATTCATCATCATGATGTGCGAGTAGCTGAACACCATGTGGGAACATTGCAAGGTCATTCACAAGAAGTATGTGGGCTCAAGTGGTCCCCAACTGGAAAATATCTAGCTAGTGGAGGCAATGATAATCTACTCAATATCTGGCGGTCTGATAGTAGCTCAACGCTCACAGCAACTGAACCTTTGTACACATTTAATGAGCATCAATCGGCTGTTAAGGTATATTATCTTGTATAACTTAATCACATGTTATTTATTTAAACGAAAACTGTTAGTTATCATTATATATATATATATATATATATATATATATATATATATATATATATATATATATATATATATATATATATATATATATATATATATATATATATAAAGTGAAATATTCTTTCCTGAACCTGAATGTTGTCTTTGTCATGGATACTCTGAACACCTCTCTGTCCCTGGCAAGCAGGCATGCATTGATCAGAGACATGCTCATACATTCTTTAATGCCGTTGGTCCCTCATCTTCTTGGTCTTCCTCTTCTTTTATTTCCTGGTACTCTACCTTCCAGAATCAGGCTTTTGATGCCATAATGTCTCTTTAAGTGTCCAAAATACAGTATCTTATGATTATATTTAGAAGCAACCTTTCATTTAGTTTCAGTAATTTCAAAATTTCAATTTTCTTCTTTTTCTCTGTCCATGATATTCGTAGGATCTTTCTGTAGCACCTAATTTCAAATGGATTTATCCTTCTAGATATTGTCTTCTTGTTCTTCTTCTTCTCGTTCGGAGTTTGACATGTCTACACAGCAAGTCCTGTTTTTATAATTTTGTCATGCAGACATGTCAACTATTCGGTTTGCATGATACCATGGTTGCTGGTGTGCCTCTCCGCCTGGCATCTCTGACTTCAGCACCTGTGCTTGCTTGGGCAGGATTGTGACCCTGCTCGATATTGGGTTGGCCCAACCAATCTTAGTTTCCAGCCTCTGTTGACTGGACTAAGCCCCATCTCCACATCAAGGAGTTGGCCTCAATGGGGATTGTCTTGTTCAAAAGTCCAAGTCTTAACCACTGTTCAATGTATCCATTCAGAATTTCTAAAATTTTGTTACTCCCATTGCAGAGTTCATAGTAATTTCAAATAGTTCTGATTAGCACAAACTCGGCAATCATGTTTTATTTGGCTCTAGGCACAACTAATACATCCGGTTTCATCGACTGTACAGTGTAGATTGACTTGTGAGCAAGCACATTTGACTGAGTTGTGTTTGTGAGGTGACCAACTAACAACTTTACCACAGAACTAGGATATCCGAGACATTTATTCTTTTTCTTACGTTCACTTGAAACATGTCTATATCTAATCCGATACATGATATACTTCAATTAAATTATATTCATGGTAATCTGTTGTGAAAGACATCAGCTGGTAGATTGTTTCAGTCCATAATAATGCAGTCCATAAGGATTCTGCGGCAAGGGAAAAGGTTTTTTCTTCTGCGTTCACTCTGATAACTAACACGAATGTTCATATGGTTTTCGCAGAGGAGTGTGAAGTATGTTTTGCTGTTAGTTTCACAGTGAAGCTGTCTTATGTGGCGCCTTTTGGCCCAGCACATCTGTTTTTGGCATGCTGTTAATTCAGGGTGAGTTTTCCTGTGACAGCTTTCTTATGTTACTAGGTGATGAATGTGTATTGACCCACTGTGCCATCGGATTATAGGCCAAAACATCACTGGGTGACAGTCTCTGAGGAGGCGGTAATCAAAACAATTTAGACTGGTCGATTTATGTCTATCTCACACAAGGTTTTCTGCTGCCTGTGAACTTGTCTCATGGAATTTGACATTTAGTTCCTGTGCCCTTGTACTAAACCTTTTCTCATCTGTGCATGGTTCCAGTATAGGAAATGCCCCTTAGTAGAGTTGGGCTTGGGTTCGTTCACCATCTCAGCTGAGTCTTCATTCACCAACATTTTGAACACTTCGTCAAAATCTGAGCCTCTACATATATTTGGGAGCACCAGGAGACATTTGCCACTTCTGCTTTTCTACGAGACATTTTTCTTGGGAGTCATCTTGTTCTCACGCTGAACATTGCTTTAGTTATGATTTCAATATAACTTTTCTCCGTTCTATTTGCACATGGCTGCACTCTCTAGCGCTGTGTTCCCCTCACAGTGTACTCAATATGTTAGCTTTACTTCCTCTGAGATTTGCTCTCGGCTCTCAATTTTTGTGAACTTGAGACAAACTGTTTTAGACTGCAGTGACAGTGTTTTGGTTGTGGGGATTGAGAGGTCTCATTTGAAGATCTTGTTTGACATGTGCAAACAAATCTACACTGTCCAGACACAATACATAAAGTGCTAGTCAGACTGCATCACACGAGTTTCAAAGCAGTACAATTTAATGAACATCTATCTAGTACATTCACCAGACCCAGTGCCAGATGTGCTGTTTTAACAGGAATCAAAGAGTCAGTTACCCAGATTCATGGTGGACCCAGTGCCAGATTTGCTGTTTTAACAGGAATCAAAGAGCCAGTTACCCAGATCCATGTTGGGCCCAGTGCCAGATTTGCTGTTTTAACAGGAATCAAAGAGTCAGTTACCCAGATCCATGTTGGGCCCAGTGCCAGATTTGCTGTTTTAACAGGAATCAAAGAGCCAGTTACCCAGATCCATGTTGGGCCCAGTGCCAGATTTGCTGTTTTAACAGGAATCAAAGAGTCAGTTACCAAGATCCATGTTAGACCCAGTGCCAGATTTGCTGTTTTAACAGGAATCAAAGAGTCAGTTACCCAGACCCATGTTAGACCCAGTGCCAGATTTGATGATTTCATGATCTATTTTATTTGAATGCAAAAACGAAAGTAAAGTAGTCGTGTATTCACACTATTTTGAATTATATTGAAGTATATTGTGCCAAATCTGTATTTTTCTTTAGGCAATAGCATACCTAGTCATGATGTGATCAGCATCATGCGTGTCACTTTTACTTTACTGAAAATCAGATATGCATTTACTGCTGAAGACGGATGTGCCGGGCTATTGGCGCAAGTAATGTATTTTCATTCTCTGGACCACATCCTGCAGGAAATCTAGTAGGACCATTGCTCTGCTACAAAAGAGAACCAGCGGGAGTTTGAGAATGAGCGATGAAGAAGAAGATATGCATTTTCTTATACTGGGCTGACCTTGGTGTCATGGACCTAATATATTTATTTGAGAATTGAACGCTGTACTGCCAGTTTAGGAAGCTAGTGTTCTAACTACTGAACTATCATTGTTTGCTTTTATAATGCACATACTTATTTTCCATATAACCATATATCACCATCCCAATTGTATGCCAACATTATTGCTGTGAGCTTTAAAGCAACATTGAGAAATGTTAGTATAACTATTATTTTACTATTGAAATCAGGCTTTAGCATGGTGTCCATGGCAACCAAATGTTTTGGCCAGTGGAGGAGGAACAGCAGACAGACACATTAGATTCTGGAACTGTAACAATGGTGCCAGTCTCAGTTCTGTGGACACACATTCTCAGGTAAAGAAGGTCTTGAGTTCATAAAACTATTTAGTTAAATGGACATATATTCATTGTCATCAAGAGGCTTTCACCTCAGAACAGGCCACTGCAGACTGTTGGGTCACCTTTACCGATTGAGGATCTCAAATACAGATGAATGTCCATGTGGATCCGGAACCCAGACTCCTGAACACATACTTCAGAATTGCAGAACATATAAAGAGCAGAGACAGCAGACCTGGCCATATACAGACTTGACCAGGATACAGACTTGAGGAAAAAGCTATGGGGCAGACGCTCTGACCTGGAGACGACAGTGGACTTTGTCCTGACGACAGGCCTGACAATATAATATGACTGCAGATACTGAACGTAGAAGAAGATCAAAAGGCTGTGGAGGAAATTCTTTGCCCAAATTGTAAAACAAAGTTTTAAAACCAATTTATTATTTTTTAAATTTTATATTTATATTTGTGTTATGTTTCTATTTCTCAATAAAGACCCTTTAGCAGTAATATAAAAGTTGTCAAACTAAAGAACTATAAAATTCTACAAATATTCAACCCTACATCAGAAGTGGTTTTTACGTTTGCAGACTAAGATCACTCAAAAAGCATTACTATACAGACACAATGGATACAAAGCCAGGGGCAGACCATGCAAACAATGGATTACAGAAATCAAAAAGTCAACGAAAACAAATATATATGAACGACATAAAAAGCCCCCCAATGAACTCTTCTACTCCTGACACTGAAAGGCACGAAGAGTATAAAGTGAAAAGAAAGATATCACTTCTCCTTAATTATAACTATTTCATTTTTGTTACTGAGTTCCTTGTATTCACTCCTAACCTCCTTAGTTGCTTCTTATCGTATAAAGGTAAAAATAAAGGTAGTATGTGTTATGAGTCAGCACCATAACACAGTTTCCCATAAGTGCTCAGCTGCCAAATCATTGGTTGATTAGAAACCGCCTGACTAGTATCTCCTACCACACTTTCTCAGTGTCATTCCTCAATCTTCCCAGAGCATGTCCTAGCACCCTATTTCCTGGTAGCTGGGTGAACTGCAGGAGTAATTTTTATTTCAAAACACGAATAACGATTTGATTTGAAATCTGGGTTTTCATGGCGAGTGGGCAAATTTAACAGTACACTACCATAGCAACCTCTTCTTGTCATATGACGCAACTATCATTCATTGTCATTATCAATCCTCCAGTCATGTGGTGCACCATATCTCATATATATATATATATATATATATATATATGTAATGTTGTTATTTCTTAGGTGTGTTCCCTGTTGTGGTCTGCAGAATACAAAGAGCTCATCTCTGGCCATGGATTCATGCACAACCAATTGACCATTTGGAAATATCCTTCCATGACTAAAGTTACTGAGCTCACAGGTAATATTGATTGTTGCTGGGTTAAATCTCTATTTGTCCATGTGTTACTGGAGTTTAAAGGGGGAGCAGAGAATAGCAACATTGTTTACCTTCCATGCATGTCATAAGAGGCGACTAAGGAGGTTATGGTGTGGAATTGGCTGTCCCACACCTTTATAGGGTCAAAGTGATCCACAGCCTTGCTGAAGTCGGATGTGTCAGGCTGAAAGCGCAGCTATAGCAGCAATGCTGTGACACATGACACAACGCATTCCATTCTCCAGACTACATCCTGCTAATCTGCAAGAGTTTGGGAATGAATGCAGAAGAAGAACACAGATGACAATGAACTATCTAATTACAAAAGATAATTTCACTAACAGTAGAACACCGTGTATGAGATATGCATAGTCTAGCCAAGTCCATATCCATGTACATCGCCTCCTTAGAAAATGCCACCCAGGTACATATTCTGACCTGTAAAATCCAGGGGCAAAGTGGGTAATAAACTGTCACTGCGTAGAATTGATACACACTTATTGTCTGTTGATAGATAGGAAGGCTGTCACAGGCTAGGGAAGCTCACCTAAAATAAAAACATAGCAGAAATCGGATGTCCTGTACCAAAAACTGGAAACAACGCAGCTCTACTGTAAACTAGCAGCATGTGCTGAACGTTTGAAACACGACTAAACACGAATACTTTGCACTGGTTATTTGAGATCGTACGCAGAAGAATAAAAAGAAAAGCTTCTATTCCAAGCAGACATCCATTGATAAAATTGCTGGGACTACTGGTGTCCGAATGCTATGAAAAATTGAAATTCAGTGTTTATTTTAGCAGAATTATTAAATTCTCTCGTCAGTTATAATATATTCTTGAAAATGGAATTCATTGTGCTATTGTTTACTGATTGGTTGTGATATCTAAACCTTTTTTGACCAGAAACATCTAATTTTAGCATGTATAAATACGCATGTGGTTGCGTCTGTGGGTCTCACCAATGGCCCACTAGACAAACCACCCATGCAACAGAAAACCTTAGTAGATGACATGCCATGAAGCTTCTATAAGAAGATAACCTCAATATAACGGCATGTCATCTACTAAGGTTTTCTGTTGCATGTATAATTATATATGTATAATTGTATAGATGACATGCCATGAAGCTTCTATAAGAAGATAACCTCAATATAACGGCATGTCATCTATACAATTATACTTTTATCTTGTTGTTGAAATGTGTTTCATGTTTGCTTGAATATATGTATGCACCCTCTGTGGTTGGGAGGGAGCCAAAGATGTACTGTGCAGCACTGGGGAGGAGGAAACTGGCAGCACTGTTTTTTCCTATGGCTGAGACCCATCATAGAGGCACAGTGACTCAGGATGTGACAATCCTTTTGACGTGAACATTTGGTTGCATGCCTGGAACAATAGAGAAGTTTGGCATAACCAGTAGTCAATTGGTGGCGGGGAATGAGCACAGTGACTCTATCTTGGCTACAGTGGCTTGGAGCAGTGCATAGGTTGAAACCTACCTTCCTGGAGGTGTGATAGTTATTCTCTGGCTCTGGCCCGGGGTGGGCTGAAAATCCACAGACTTCCCAGCAATATAATGCCATTTAATGGTATTGGGTCAAAGGGCATGAGCCCATGGACTGCTGGATCAGCAACCAACCAACCAGCATGTATAAATGTAAATTCATTGTTTGTTTCAGCAGAATTGTTGCAAGAAGTACTGCTGCATCAATGACTAAACAGTATGATAAATTAAATATAGTGTCTGTTTATACACAACTAGATTAGTTTGGATCCCGTCGTCTTGTCGGGACGAAATTTATTAGGATGTTTACCCTGATATTCCTCACATTGCCAATGTGAATGTGTTTATCAACCCTGCTCACCGAATGGAAATAAAAGCAAGTATGACCTCATACAGTCCATTTTCTTCTTCTTCTTTCGTTCACTTGAAACATGTCTATATCTGTAATTCTGTCTCCTTAATAAAACTCACTGTCTTTTGTAGTTCATACAGTGTCCCATAGAGCTTTGATTCCAGTGTTGTTTCCTCTGGCCAATATGTCTGCCTCAGCGTTTCATACTCAGAACACTCTTGAAGTATATGTTTGGCACTCTGTGCTGCCTGTCCACATGTACACATGGCCGTGTTGCCAATCTTGAACTTTGTATACATGTGACTGCGGAGTCGGTTGTGTCCTGTTCTGAGACGTAGAATTATAACTTGTTCTGGTCTGTTCATAATATGATAGTCATCTTGTGTTGGTGTTTGTGGCTTTCTTATTGACTTGATCATCTGTTTTTTCTGATGGTAGGTGATTGGTATATCTGGTTGGTCTTCGGCAGCACCTTCCTTAGCCAGTTGGTCTGCTTTTTCATTTCCTGGTATTCCACAGTGAGAGGGTATCCACTGCATGGTTACCCTATACTGGTAAGACAATTTGCTAAGTAGTTTTTTTAAGTCTGTTAGTTTTCCAGACTGGAGAGCTTGAAGCACTGACCTTGCATCTGTCAGGAATACCACAGGCTGTAGGTCAGAGTTGGAGTTCAGCAGTTTTTTAGCTGCCACACTAATTGCCTGGATTTCTGCATCATAATTATTGCAGAATTTTCCTGTCGGTGTTCTGATTGTATCTCTAGGTTTGTGTGGATATTCTATATATACACCTGCACCTCCATTCCTCACAGCATTCTGTGCTGACCCATCTGTGTACACCCTGACCCATATATCTTGTGGATATTCCTCATCCAGGAAACTGAGGGTGACTGTCATTCGCTGCACACTGTTCTGTTCGTCCTCGCTTAGTATTCCTTTCACATGGGTCTGAATGTATATTGGCATTCCATGGCTTTCACTCCACGGGGTTTGCTCTGGTACAGACCTTAAGGGGCTGTCAACTTCAGGTAGGTCTGTAAGTTGTCTACGGAGTCGTTTAGCTTGATGGATAAAGCTGCTCCTTTTCAGTCGTCCCATTGCTAGATTTTGGAATCTTTCCTTCATTGGATGACTTGGCATACACAGAAACTTTTCTGCTTGAATTAGTACTTTTGTGTCTCTGCGTTCGCCAAGTGTTTGCATTCTTCCCATTTTCTGCATCTCTGCTATGGGTGTTGATTTCATTGCTCCCAACATTATTCTAAGTGCCTGGTTTTGCACTTTATCTAGATCTTGTAATGTGGTGTTTGATGCAGGACACCACGCAGCTGAACCGTATTCCAGGTGTGGTCTTATGCCTTGCTGGTAAACTTTACTGAGTATATTTCCACTGGCTCCCCATGTGGTTCCACTTAGTTTTCTCAGGATAGCTAGCTTCCTCCTGGCTTTTGTTGTTGCTTTGTTTATGTGCTGCTTCCATGTCAGCTTATTATCAAAAGTAACTCCGAGGTATGTGGGTTGTTTGTCTTCTTTCAAGAGCTCTCCATCTATCTTGATATGACCAGCTTTTTGTTTTGGTGAGAGGGTAAAGAGTGTAGTGCTGCACTTATCTGTGTTAATGCTGACGCACCATCTATTAGCCCATAAGGTTAGGGCATCGATAGCTCTTTGTATTTGTTTAGTGGCCACTGTTGCATGTTCTTCCGTGCACCAGGTCGTCAGCATACATTGCCACTTTGATCCCGTGTGGTAGTTCAGCAACTAGGTCATTGATGTAAACCAAGAAAAGTGTGGGTGACAGGACTCCTCCCTGGGGGACTCCATGACGCAGTAGAACTTTCTTGCTCTTGCGACCATCTAATTGTACCCTGGCTCTTCTATTATGCAGGTATGCTTTTACCCATTTGTACATTCTTGAGCTAACCCTGCAATTTCGCAATTTCTTTAAGAGCCCTTCTTTCCAGACCTTATCAAATGCTTTCCTGAGGTCTATCCATGCTGCTAGTACCAGTTTCTTTTCTTGGAAGGCATCCTCAATCTCTTGGGAGAGGTAGGTTGCCTGATCTTCAGTAGAGTAGCAGTGTCTGAAACCTGCTTGCTGTGATACCAGAAGGTTTTCACTTTCAAGGTACCACTGCATCCTAAGATTGATAATGCGTTCCATTGTTTTACATAGACAGCTTGTGAGGCTGATGGGCCTGTAGTTGGAGACTGTGTTGCCATCTTTTCCTGATTTGAGGAGTGGTATCATTATTGCTTCTCTCCACGCCTGTGGTACATTTCCTGTGGACCAGCTTGTGTTAAAGATCTGCAGTAGCTTTGCTCTTGCTGCACTTCCCAGGTTTCTAATCATTTCATTGGACACTCCATCAGCTCCAGGGGACTTTTTCATTTTTAATTTGGATATTGCATGATCCAGTTCTCTCATTGTGATTGGTGCCTCCATGACTTCAGGTATAGGTTCACCTTGTCCAATGTTTTGCTGGTTCTCTCGAACCTCCTGTTGTTTGTCTGGGCTGACTTTGACGTTATTGTCTTCTGCAAAGGAATCTGCAAAGTAATCAGCTGCATGTTTACCTGTTAAAATGTTTCTATCTTTATAAAGTGTGATCCTGGTATTTCTCCCTGTACCTTCATCATTTAGTTGTTTTACAAGTTTCCATAATTTCCTAGTATCTCTTTCTAGGTTCAGCGACTCTGTTTTTTCTTTCCAGCTGCTCCGTCTGGCTTGTAACTTGGCTCTTTGAAATTTAGCCTTTGTTTGCTGATATTTGTTGTGATGTTCTTGGCTAGGTCTGTTCTCAGCCTGCTGTCTAGATGTTTCCATCTCATTTTGCAGCTTTTCCAGTTCATCATTCCAGTAGGGTTTGTAGTTTTTGCGTGCCCCCCTGGGTATGGTTTTACTAGCAGCATGTAGTATACATCTATTAAATTCACTCACTGCTCTATTGATGTCTTTGTCCAAGTTCATGTCCTTAGCTAGAACACTGGTTAAATGCTGGTACATTTTCCAGTCTGCCCTTTTATAGTTCCACCTAGTGAGCGTGCTGCTGTCCGTGGTAAATTCATTGTGGATTTCCAGAAATACTGGTCTGTGGTCACTACCTCCAAGCTGCTTTCCAACGACACGTGTGATGTTCCATTCCAAGCCTGGTGAGTGAAATGCTAGGTCTGGTGTAGAGGTGGTGTGCCATGCTCTCGAGTAGAAGGTTGGCGAGTCTGCTGGCTGGTTAATAAGGATGAGATTATTTTCATCCTGCCAGCTCTCAAGTTCCTCACCTCTCTTGTCAATATGATCGTAGCCCCAGCTCTGAGAGTGGCTGTTGAAGTCACCACACACCATAAGTCTCTCTTTGTCTGGAATTGTGTCTAGTGCCAATGGTTTATCATTTGGGCAGTAGTAGTTCAGGAGATGGAATTCTGCACTGTCTGTTTTTAGGTGGAGCATCTGGTATTCTGCCCCTTCCATATATACTTCAAGCTGACATGCGCTGATATTGTTTTTAACAAGTGTCAGAATTCCACCCTTTCGCCTGTCCTTTCGGTCAGATCGGTAGCACTGGTAGCCTCTGATTTTGAAGGCTATGTCGCTGCTGAGGTGTGTTTCTTGGATACAGCATATGTTAACTTGTTCTTCACTGAGGACATTTTCAAGTTCCAATTTTTTGCTGTATCCATCTCTTTTACTGTTGACACCCTCAGCATTCCAGTGCATTATTTTTATTGGTCGTTTGTTTGTTTGGCCAGTAGCTCTATTCCCTTGCCTCCTGGCTCCTCGGGGCAATTGGGAAGGACTTCCAGTAACTGAGGTTGGGCCCTTTCGAGGTATAGGGCCCGGCACCGTCCCTGCCTGAACGTCCGCCACAGGGCAGGCACCATAACTTTTTATAGATGTAGACATGTTTCCATTGTGTTTTGTGCGTGGCATCCTGATTATCTGTGCGCCTTTTGGCTGGATGCCTCCGTCTTCAGCACTCTGCTTACTAGGGCAGGACTATGGTCCTGCTCGAGTGGGACTGCCCGACCAGTCTTAGTTTCCAGCCCATGATGGCTGAACTAAGCCCCATCACCTCTGCACGGTGCTGGTCTCGATGGAGATACAGTCCATAACCAATGCATCGAATACAGCCTATAACCAATATTTTATGAATGAATAAATGCGAATGTCGCGGTGAAAGGGTGGTTCTCCATTTTTGTTGATGAAAACCATTGCAACCTTGTTAGATGTTGGCTCATTATGGCGACGTTGATCAGATTGAAGATTGTGTTTGAAGATCATGTTTACTATTGGGATTCCTCTTCCAGTTTGAACAGCATTCTGTTCTGTCTTGTTTTGATATCACGCATTAACTGATATGACTGTGCTAGTCTATATATTGCAGAAAAAAATTGATCAATTTTTATCAAGAATTTCTCTTTCGCATGTAGCATTTGCTGCGTGCGCATGTCGAACGTCTGTTACTTGAGTACTGTCCAAAACATACAACTGAGCGAACTGTGGAACTTTGTTATATGGCGGTTGTATATGAGAAGTTCGATGATAAGTTTGTCCATGAACTTTTAAAATGTTGTCACTGGGAAGTCCACTGTCTTCTCCAGGTCAGAGTGGCTACCTCATAGCGGTGCAGAAAGAGTGCTATTAAAAGAGCGAATATTCTCGCGAAAATGTGTGTGTTTAGGATGTGTATTATCAGAGAGCATCAAATACAGGAACTCGGGATACTCCAGCTTATTACCATGGATGTCTTGTGGCTTTTGGAGTATGAGCTTTCCCTTTCTGCAACAACTTGTAAACTTACCATTTAGCATCACAAAATTGGCATATAATATTGAAAATTCCCATTATGTGCAGCGACACAATCCTCAGCAAAATTTGCTGCTTCATTTGAAATTGCTTGACTACAACGCATTTGTGACAATGGATGAGCCTTGGCATCTGCAGCTTGACGTCTCTGCGTTTGCTCAATAGTTTCATGCTGTCTGTCATGACGTTGGTATTCTCTATTCATAGTTTGTTGATTTCTTTTTGCGCTGGTGATTCTAGCTTAGCTCAACTCCGGTGCAAATCAGCATCCTTAAGCAAGTCGTATTTTTGTCTTTGTTGAAGGGTTTCTTGATCAATTCTTTTCATCTCTCTTTCTTATTATTCATTCACAATCTCGTGCTGGATCTCTGTTGTATAGCAGGGCCTTGATCCATTCTAGATTTTCAGCAGGATGTAGTCCAGATAATGGAAATGCATTGTGTTGCTGTTTTATTTGTGCCAATAGCCAGACACATCCGTCTTTCGTGGACATCTCTTTCAATTCTATGTCTATGCTCTGTAGCATTTGCGGCACGAATCCGAGCGAGTGACTCTTGATTTGAGAACCATCTAGCTTTTCACTCATTTGTTTTTGACACTTTCTTGCGATACATAATTTAAAGCAAATTTTATGTATATTTTAAATATAATTATTTTGGATAACTTTAACCACAAGCCGATACAGAAATGTAACTGTTAGCGCAGCAATAACATTTGTATACAAAATTGTTGTCTACTTTGAATAACATCACGACACCAATCATTTTGGTTGAATGTCACACAAAATTCCATGACGTAAATACTGTATTTATAGAGCGTTCTGGAGAGACTGGCAGAACACAGCTATTATATTATAGATTACTCTTACATCAATGTCTTAAAAATCATAATTTTTGTCCATCTCTAGGGCATACTGATAGAGTTCTTCATATGTGCATGTCTCCCGATGGAGCCACAGTTGTCTCAGCTGGTGCTGATGAAACTTTGAGACTATGGAAATGCTTTGCTGTAGATGAAATGACAAAGAAGTCAAAATCCAAAGCAAGCAGTAGCAACGACAGATCTTGTTTAAGATTACACATGAGATAGTTATTGTACAGTAATAGTGTTCTTCTGTTGTTCAATAAACGTAAACATGTCCAAGGTCTTGCTGCATATATTAAATATTTCAGTCAGTTAAGATTAGGTCATTCACTAGAGTTGAATACTTCACATTAGTAATTATGATTAGGTCATTCACCAGAGTTGAATACTTCACATTAGTAATTATGATTAGGTCATTCACCAGAGTTGAATACTTCACATTAGTAATTATGATTAGTTTTAATACTAGACTCAAGTAAGAATATATTGAGTCAAATCCTCTAATTGTAATACTTCTTCTGTGTTTGTTCTCAACAACTGCAGACTAGCAGGATGTAATACAGAGAACAACATGAGAAAGTATAAGGTAGTCTGACATTGTGACACGGCCATGAGTCGACAACAATCCTGATAAAAGATACTGGATATAGAAGAGTTGCGGAGATCCATCATGGCGTACGCCAGTCTGCACAGCACCTAATGATGATGAATACAGAGAACAGAATTGTTTAATGGTTTATAGCTTTGCTGCGATATCTGCATCTTTTAGCCGGACACGTTCAACTTCAGCCTGACATGTTCAACTTCAGCCTGACATGTTCAACTTCAGCCTGACATGTTCAACTTCAGCACTTTTAACCTTTCTGGTTGTTACTAAATATTCAAGTTTTGCTCTTCTCATCACACACCCTAAATATCTTGACTGTTTGAGTCTAGTTCTTACTATAACTATATTTTGCCTGTTTACTCTAGCATATCTGAGGACGTCTTCATTAGTGTTCTTGACTGTCAATGAAATTTTCATCATTCTCAAAAAATATTTTGAAATACTTCAGAGTAATTAGTCACATTTACTCACATACGCCATACTTCATATTTGATATTCATTTTTAATTTAATGTGCTTGCTAGAAGGCAGCATATTAGTTGCCCTTTTTGATTATTAGATTGGATTGAGAAAATGAGCAGCTCGAATTAAATCTAGAAATGTATTTGTTTTTTGTGTGTGGCTTTGTCATGAAATACATACATACAAACTAGCTTTAATGAGTGAAGATATTATACTTGTATATACATTTTTCCACAAGTATTCCATATTACTTTTCTCTCTGAGTTTTTATATTGTGCAACCTTTGCTGAAGACAGATGTGTCAGGCCATTGGCTCAGATAAAATGGAGACACAACGTATTTTCATTCTCTGGACTACATACTGCTGGAAATCTAGGAGCACAACTTTCTGCTACAAGAGAGATTCTGAGAACCACTGTTCTGCTACAAGAGAGATTCTGAGAACCACTGTTCTGCTACAAGAGAGATTCTGAGAACCACTGTTCTGCTACAAGAGAGATTCTGAGAACCACTGTTCTGCTACAAGAGAGATTCTGCAGGAGTTTCAAGAATAATTCTGAAGATTTTGTACATTTGACACTGGTTAGTCATGATTACGACCTACACATCAAAGCTCATGGTTCATGTTGATTTGCAATGTTGTATGAACTTACAAGAAGACTCCTTACCTGTAGCACTTGTTCATTTGCTTGATGAAGATATATTAGTAGAAACATAGCTTATACTACTTTGTATGGGCAATTTACTTCTTGTTCTAGCCAGTTGCTATTTGTGTAGCACATGATGCAATATTTTGTAATGTTTAACTTATTTTGTGATTTTGTTTCTTTTGTTATACACTTCAGTTATATAGATATTTTTTTTGTTACTATTATGTACAGAGTATAACTTCTTAAAATTGATTTATTGATTTTAAAGTTAATACATGATAACAATCTTGATTTATGTTTTTATTGTCTTGATTTGTATGTTGTATTTACTCATGAAGTTTTTCACAAAATGAAAAAAGGTAATGTGCAGGTCTCTATCAATAGAAGTAAGGAAAAGAATCCTTCATTGCTAAATAAAGCTACACTCTTCTGTTATATGGTATGTATCATTAACAATCAATAAATAAACAAGGGAGAAACTAGAGGTCATAGAGATGTGGTTTTTTTAGAAGAATAGTGGACATTCCATGGGCAGCTGGAAGAGCGAATGAAGATAGGCTCAAGGAGATGGACACCAAAAGGTACATATCAACATCAGAAAGAAACAGGCCACATGATTAGAAAAGATGGGTTGGAATACAATGTAACAACAAGCAAATTTGAGGGAAAAGGAGACAGAGGATGGCATAGGATGACAAAAAGAGAAGATACAGGATAGTTTAACATCGTGGCATGATAGAAAGTCAGCAGTAGAGTTAATAGACAGTATTGCAGATAGAATGTTGTGGAGATCAATGATTGCCTATGGCACATGATGATGATATTTATTACTATTCAGTTTCTGTAACTGAAATTATATGTCTTAGTCTTGTTTAGATAACTCTTGTTTAGATAACTCTTGTTTAGATAACATTTCTCAAGATGAAGATCATCTTATGTAATATATCTGTGTCAGTTGAGCTGAGAGAGTTCTTACAAGTTATATAGAACCAATTATGAAGTATGGAAGTGATGTATGGGGCATGAAGGGCTGCAGAGAATAGCAACACTGTAACCTACCTTGCATGTCGTAACAGTAGACGCCCATTTGTTGTAGGGGCATGAAGGGCTGCAGAGAATAGCAACACTGTCAAACATGCAAACAAATCCTAAGAAACAACTACAGGCAAGAATGGCTACAACAGTGGTCCTAAGCTCAAAGACTGGACGCTCACGATATGAACACCAACAGAAACTCAACCCAATGGATCCTCTGAGACAACTCGAGCGAGCAAACCAGTCTTACATTCCAACTAAGAACAGGCCACCCCCCCGTTAATGAACAGAATAATTCCATTACACGAACCAAATTGCAGACACTGCAACATACTACTGCAGTGCCAACACTAACAGACATCCGACAATAACTACTACCACCGCTTCCAACTATACACAACACACTATACACAACTGCTCCACAGCGGAGAACATGTGCATTCGCCAGAAGGGCTATGGGCCGTCAAGAGCTTACTTCTCACAACGAAAGGGATCGAATCGTCAACATATCAACACTGTAATCTACCCTGCATATCGTAGGAGGCGATTAAGGGGGTTCTGGAGTAGGGGTTGACTGTCCCACCCCTAAGTGGATCAAAGTGGCCTAGAAGCATCGCTGAAGTCGGATGTGTCAGGCCGAAAGGCGCAAATATTGCAGGTAAGCTTATGACAATGTATTCCGTTCTCTGAACTGCATCCATCGTTTTCTTCTTCAGCGTTCATTCTCAAATTCCCGCTGGAATTCTCTTGTAGCAGGACCATGAATCTACTATATTTCCAGCAGGATGTAGGTCAAAGAATTAAAATGCACTGTGCTCCGTTTTATTTGTGCCAATGGCCCCACACATCCGTCTCGGCGGGGAGCTGTATCCTTTTAATCTGAAGGAGTTTGAGAATGAACACAGATGTACTTCTTCTGCGTTCGTTCTCAAACTCCTGCAGATTAGCAGGATGTAGTCCGGAGAACTGAATGCGTTGTATAATGGTTTACAGCATTGTTGCGATATCTGCGCCTTTCGGCCTGACACATCCGACTTCAGCATGGCTTTGGGTCACTGACCCTATATGGGATGGGGCAGCCAACTCGATCCCATAACCTCATTAGTCGCCTTTTACGACATGCGTGGAAGGTAAACGGTGTTGCTATTCTTTGCTCCCCTTTCGGGCCCCGGCAACACACAGGCGAGAAGATGTACTCAAGTAAGTGACTTTTCCACGTTCAAGGGATAGATCTGTAATATATTTTCTGGCAGCGAGTATGGATTGAAGAGCGCATGCAAACTGGATACAAGGTCCTATGCTGAAAACAGATGTGTTGGACCAAATGTTGCACGTGTTGTAGCCTATTCTGAAAACTAGAACATAATGTCTTAAATATCAATATCAGTATGCGTCGAATCCCTCGTCAGTTATAGAGTTCTATGGATTCAACGGCTGCATTCTTAAAAAGTGACGCTATTAGACTTTTTCCGTGATTTTTATTGGTCAATTTGTTGGGATAGCCAATATAAATTACGGGAAAAATTAAATGGCATTCCTTCGTGTGTTTTATGCAACGTTGAAGTGGAGGATAGCTATTGATCATGTAGCAAATCCAATAATTTCTTGTATTTCCACATATACAGGTTGGAGATTATCATGGTTGGTGGTTGATTGGTGATCCAACGGTCCATGGGGTTATGACCCTTGATTATCATAAATTATGAAAGTAAGCCAGGCGAAAATGCTTAAAGAAAGCAGTTGTGTTTAGACAGAAATGTGTGTCATTTTTGAATAGTAACGTCAGAACTGTGCTACCATGTCAAACATGGTCCTTAACAACAAAATATAAGAAATAACTGGTTACAACAGAGATGAGATGTTTGAGAAAAGCCATAGGAGTGACCAGAAGGCACAGAATTAGAAACGATGGCATAAGAGAAAGAGTGGGTGTCATATCAATTTTACAATACATACAAAACCAACATATACAATGGTTTGGTTATCTGGAAAGAATGCCGTGTGATTCATTAGTTTATAAAGGGGTGCAAAGGGAACGCATTGCTCTAGGCGGACCCAGGGTTAGCAGATAACCAAGATCCCAAATGTACCTCAACGCGGTGCACCCTGGAAACAGAAATACAGCAGCTCGAGCTGATTCTGGCCAAATCATTTGGGGATCGTGTCCGAGAATGTGGAGGTAGCAGATGGAAAGAGATTTAACTGCACAAGAGACAGACAATATCTCCGACACCACCAGCAGCAACACATATAGCGACACTGTCGACATACAGTGAAGCAAGTCAGTTCAGTCCGAACATTGGAGGGGCGGCCAATGTAAAATGCACGTAAAGGTAGATGCATGGCGAGAGAAAAATAGATTTCATACCGAGTACAATGAAACAATGAAGGACAGAACAGCGCTAGAGGGCATCGCGAACTGCAAATAGAAAGTGAAAAGTCCCTAGGAAAGGGGAACTACAAGCTCCGTCAGCTCGAGACGAGCTTCTAGTTACCTGTGTTCCGTACAGGCAGAGACCCAGACCCATCCATTGGCGTTTGGTAAAGCAAGAAGACCTAACCCAACTCTTATGTCGAGCCTTCCTAAACCGGAAATATGCTCGCGAAGAGAAAGGGTTCTATACCCGATGGGCTTAGGCAAGAAAGGGACAACGATGGTAGTCCTGTCCCAACTCTACTGTCAAAGTTTCCTATAACGGATGTACACTTGCAGAGAGAAATGGTTCCGTACCCGATGGGCTCAGGCACAAAAGGGACAACGATTTAGCCCTGGTCCAACTCTACTGTCAGGTTTTCCTACACCGGAAATACACTTGAATAGAGAAAGGGTCCCGTACCCGATGGGCTCAGGCACAAAAGGGACAACGATTTAGCCCTGGCCCAACTCTACTGTCAGGTTTTCCTACACCGAAAATACACTTGAAGAGAGAAAGGGTTCAGTACCTGATGGGCTCAGGCGCTATTGTGACAAGGACGCTCAGCTCGACAACGCCTTGCTCTCAAACGCGTGGTGTGAGACTCGAACTTGGACAAGGGGTACACGATGTCGGTGAATGACACCTCGGCTAAGAGGGTGAAAGAGCCAGGGTCCAACTCCTCTGTTGAGTTCTTCCCCTTAAGGAACCAGGCTCACGGATGAGAAACGGTTCAGTACTCAATGGGCACAGGCACAGCACGTCCAGTTACACGAGGCAAGTTCATAGACAGTGGAACACCTTGTGCGAGTCAGACGAGAGCAAAAATCGTCTGGGCGAAGAGTCACCACTACGCGTGCCTGGAGACAGATATAGAGGCTGTCACAGGCTAAGGGTAGCCCACCCGAATTGTCAAGGCATGCCGAAATCGGATGTGCTAGGCCTACAAGGCGCATAACGGTGGCACAACGTAATCACGCTCCCGGCGGAAATCGCACGGATATCCGTGATGGTTACAATGGAGCGAACGAACGAAAAACAAAAAACAAAAAACAATTAGTTTATAAAGCATATACGAAGAGAGGAGAAGCAGAAAGAAGAGCCAAGGGTAGACCTAGAGTACTCTGGATCGACAACATCAAAGAGACATTACACGAACACCACATAACATTATCTGAAGCTGCCAGAAAAGAGAGAACAAGAACATTGTTTCTCCCTCAACACCCGTAAAGGGTAAAAGAGGAAGGAAAGAAGAAGAAGAAGAAGCGTCAGAACAACATATTTACACTGAAATAAATAATATGTAGGCCTATATGCCGAAAACGGATGTGATGGACCGGAGAGGTAAAATAATGTAGCTTCGCTGTGAAACCAGGACACACTGTACTTCACTCCCTCTGGCGGAAACAATACCAACTTTCGTGATGGTTATCAAAGAGCGAACGCGGAAGAAGAAGAGCAAAATATAGACCTAAAATACAATATATCTATCTATCTATACGCTGTATGCCTTGTTTGCCTTGCGGCGTAAGGGATGGAAGAGTTCTCTGGAGATGGCCTTCTTGTGTGCTGTTTGTAAGCCTGTTCCTGTGGGTTCTTTGATTACTGTGATCCATCTTTTACATGGTCTGCCTCTGGCTTTATAACCATTATGTCTATGTGTCATGGCCATTTGTGGCATGCTATATGTCGGTAGTCTGGAAGCGTGTGAAAACCACTTGATCTGTTGTCTTTTGATG
Organism: Meghimatium bilineatum; assembly: GCA_034231615.1. Classification (NCBI taxonomy): domain Eukaryota; kingdom Metazoa; phylum Mollusca; class Gastropoda; order Stylommatophora; family Philomycidae; genus Meghimatium; species Meghimatium bilineatum. The sequence goes on from CM067316.1 coordinate 57,700,970, forward strand.
TGTTCCATAACTGTATTGTTTTGGTTATCTGTTTGATGTTATCGTTTCTAATTCTATCTCTTAATGACACCCCGAGTATTCTTTGTCGACATGTCATTTCTGTTGTCACTATTTTTCTTTTGTCTTGTGCTGTCATTGTCCAGGTTTGGCACTGGTAACACAGTGATGGGATAATAATAGTCTTGTATAATGCAACTTTAGTGTCTATGTTTATATTTTTGTTCCGGAAAATATGTGTCATCTGTCCTAGAATCTGGTATGTTTTGTTGCATCTACTTTGTATCTCTTTACTGGTTTTCAGTTCACTCGATATAATGCTTCCTAAGTAGGTAAACTCATTTACCTGTTTAAGGTGTTTATCATCGATGGCGATTGAATACAATATGGGCCCAGAGATGTCATGCACACCAGAGTGCACAGGCCGGCGCTACATAGCTGGTCGAGCATCAGGGTCAGCGAACCACAGCTGGCCAAGACCCTCAGTACACTTCCACGCAGTGGGCCTGGAAACAGGAGTGCAGCAATCCTGCTGTAGCCTGGCCAAGTACTAGGGATCGAAGATACGGGAATGCCAACCCGGCCCAAAAAAATGCTGGCTGAAGACGGATGTGTCAGGTCGAAAGACGCAGATAACGCAGCTTGCTGTAAAACATGACACAACGCAGATCACCCTCATACGTCCTTCTCAGGACGGTCAGCGGAATGCTTTCAGAGGGTCCGCCGCAAGGCGTACGACGAAGAAGAAGAATACAATATATGGCCTATAAATATTTACAATTGTTACTCTGAAATAAATAATATATAAACCTAAAATATAATATATAAATATTCACCTCCATATTTGAGTTGGCTTTGATGGGGTTCTGCACAAGCTTTACCTCCATATATGGAGCTGATTTTGATGGGGTTGTACTCAAACCTGACCTCGAATACATGGAGCTATATTTGATGGGGTTGTATTTCCCTATAGGCATCCATATTGAAAAAAAATAATTAATTTTTTTCATTCGTGGTCAAACTCCCAGGGGATTTCTCCAGTAGTAGAGCCCCCTCCAGTAGCAGGGCCCCCTCCATTGCAGGGCAATGATCCCAATATACGCACTGTATTTTTACTACCTCCATCGAAATGATAACGTCTGCAACCACATCGCTAGTTGGCAAGCATTGTGAGAGAACTGGTTTTTGCACTACCCGCTAGTAGGCAAGCATTGTGAGAGAACTGGTTTTTGCACTACCCGCTAGTAGGCAAGCACTGTGAGAGAACTGGTTTTCGCACTACCCGCTAGTAGGCAAGCACTGTAGAACTAGTTCTCGTACAACCCGCTGGTCATCAAGCTCAAAATAATAACGGCCAACGTTTTACTTGACATTTCCGCTGCTGTTTGTGTCCCTATCGAGACATAACCACAGAACTCCACATGGATTACTTTACTTTTATTATTGTTATTGAGATCTAGTTCTAGACCTTTTCGGATTCTTTTTTCTTCACGCTCACTTATTATTGAGTGGTTACCTTTTTTCGTGATCAGAAAAGCATAAATGGGCTTCATTCGTGAACAGCGGATTGAGACAGTCGAAGTTAGTGCATTCGTGAACAGCGGATTGAGACATCAGAGACGAAGTTAGAATGTCTCACACTCATTTTGGCTTGTGACCCACATTTTGGCTAAGTTCCAGGTGCTAAGAAATCATTCTGATTTGCTAGGGATTGTAGGAGGGGGTGGGATACCCCAAAACATCCCACTCTATCTACGGACTAGCTTCTTGGTCACATTGGCCATTCATATGATATGACAGTCAACTCCATCCCAAAACTTACTAAGTCGCCACTTACGACATGCATGGCAAGAAAAGTAGTTCTTTTCTAACCCAGAACAAGAATTCCAGGCCCTGGTTGCTACACGTTTGCTCACTAAGTAGTTAAGTTATTATACACCAGAGACAACCCACTCCTCCTGGCCTGCCGCTTCATACCCTTTAATCTGTTTTGCAGGATATTTCCACTCAATCTTGTCTAATATTTATTACCAGCTAGTCAGTTTTAAAATGGATTACGTCCCTTTAAGTTGTTGCCAGAACATACAACCCCGTTATCAGAATGAAAAGTACATTGTTTATTTACACCTTCAACCACCGATTTCAAGATACATAGATATAATACGGGGAAGTGTCACGTCACGATAACAGTTAGTTATTAACAAACATTATTGTGAGCTCCATTGGAGTGTAGATATTTTCTAGGAATAATGGTAAATTATTCATGGTAAAAGTTAAAGGAATAATGGTCACCAAACTAGATAAAATAAGAAATGAAGAAATTAGGAAAAGAGTTGGTATAATATCATGTATCGAACATATTGAGAGACAGCAAGTAAAATAGTTCGGTCATCTTATGAGAATGAAGCCATACCAAATACTAATAAGAGCATATAATACAAGAATATCCGGGAGTAAGGCCAAAGGTGGACCAAGAAAACGGTGGATAGAAAACATCAAGATAGCCTTCAACAAACATGGACTAAATGCAACCTCGGCGACACATCTGGCCTTGGAACAACAGCTTAAGCTCCCACCACTACGCTTAACGGTAAGTGTGAATGCGATCAACAATCATTCACCTAGGGAAAGACAATGGTAAATTCTCTTCAGCTTTGTATTTCATTAGTTTTTGATGTGATGTTTGTTTCATATACATCATGTGACATATTATTTCCAGGGGTGCTAAGGGTACCGCATTGATATATAAGAAATATATAGCAAGTTAAGTAACATAACCAGGGTACCGCATTGATATATAAGTAATATAGCAAGTTCAGTAACATAGCTATGGTACCGCATTGATATATAAGTAATATAGCAAGTTCAGTAATATAACCAGGGTACCGCTTGCTATATAAGTAATATAGCAAGTTCAGTAATATAACCAGGGTACCGCTTGCTATATAAGTAATATAGCAAGTTAAGTAACATAGCCAGGGTACCGTATTGATATATAAGAAATTTATAGCAAGTTCAGTAATATAGCCAAGGCACCGCATTGATATATAAGTAATATAGCAAGTAACATAGCCAGAGAGCCGCATTGCTCTCGGCCGACCCAGGGTTAGCAGATAACCAAGATCCCAAAAGTACCTTCTCATGGTGCACCCTGGAAACAGAAGTACAGTGGCTCGTGCTTCTTCTGGTAAACAGTTTTGGGATCGTGTCCGTTAATGTGGAGGTTGCAGATGGAATGAAAACTGATTGGAAAAAGACAAGCAATACCGACACCTCTGTGCCAACACATAGGCCTACAGTGTCTCTGTCGACACACCAAGACAGTCGGCCTCGAGCATTGGAGGGGCGACCAATGCAATTACCAAGAAATGGATAGATGTCAGGACGAATAGTGAGAATCTAGAACATGGAGTACAACGAGAGGACAGCACAGCGCCAGAGGACAGCGGAACGAAAAAACATTCGAAGGAAATCAGAATTAAAATTTTGTTTAGCTTGAGAACAAGGTTCTTCTTCTTCTGCGTTCATTCTCAAACTCCTGAAGATCAGCAGGATGTAGTCCGGAGAACGGAATGCACTGTGTCATAGTTTACAACATTGCTGCGATATCGGCGCATTTTGGCCGGACACATCCGACTTCAGCATGGCTTTGGATCACCAACCCTATATGGGATGGGACAGCCAACTCCATCCCATAACCTCCTTAGTCGCCTTTTACGACATGTGTGGAAGGTAAACAGTATTGCTATTCTTTGTTCCCCTTTCGGGCCCCGGCAACACAAGGGCGAGACAAGGATCGAATCCCCGTGTCTCTAAAATAAATGCGTAGAGATTCAAACTTAGACAAAGGGATCACGATGTTGGTAATAAAATTTTGCTAGTCACCGGATACACACACGATAATCATCGACGTTTGGACCTAAAGGTCTTTATCACGAACATATTCACAACATAATACACGACGAGTAAGAATGGCAATGTACATGTTCACGTGATAGAGCTAAGTATGGATACATATAGAAAGATTAAATACTAGAAGGTTAGAGATCAAACAAAAACAAACACAAAATTGCTAGAACAAAAGCAAGTATCTCTAAAATAAAACAAAACAGAAAAATGACATCTTCTTCTTCAGCGTTCATTCTCAAACTCCCGCTGGATTTCTCTTGTAACAGGACAATGGTTCTACAAGATTTCCAGTTCAATATAGTCCAGAGAATGGAAATGCGTTGTGTTGCCGTTTTATTTGCGCCAATGGCCCAACACATCCGTCTTCGGCGGTGAAAAATGACATAACAACATGATATGTAAACGTAGGAATGACTGTTATTGATTACGCAGTGCTCTATTTTACCAAATTGATAGCGGGCGTGGAGTTCAATTATTATTGCAGATAAATATAGTCAACAGTTCAGACATGAATCTTTATCTTGGTTTATTATAGCATAAATCATATAATGAGATAGCTAATCACACGAGCAACCTCCTTATTCTCCTTTTGTGATATTCATGGCAGTGACAGTATAATTTTTTTGTTAGCTCCCTTTTAGATTTATCTCATCACCGAAACCAGGTAAATTAAATATTTTTAGCACAAGAACCTCAAGAACTGACAACATCACCGATTAGAACAAGACAAATCAGAGCAACTAACCAATGGAATAAATGAACTACTTTTCGCAGACGATCAGAACCTCATATACGAAAACGAAGAACAACTACAAAATCATGTTAGCTCACTATCTGCAACATGTAGAAAATACAACATGAAGATCAATACACAAAAGATGGAAACTACGAAAATATGCAGAACACTGAGTTCACTAAACATACAGATAGACAATATAGGAGTAAAACAAGTAACAGAGTTCAAATATCTCGGTAGTATTTTTACAGAAAATGGAAGCCTCGATAGAGAAATAGAGATGAGACGTCAAAAGGCAAATGCAGTAACATACCAACTGTTACCACTACTTCTTCACCCCAAGATCGAGATCGAAGTTAAGAGACAAATTATCTACAGTATATTCCTACCAACACTGTGTTACCAGTGCCAAACCTGGTCTCTCTCATCTTCACATTATAGAAAGATAATGACATGTGAGATGAAATGCTTGACGAAAGCTGCTGGGGTCACCAGGCTTGATAGATTACGAAATGAATATAGCAGGGAAAGAATAGGTATAATATCTTGTACAGATTACATAGAGAGATGACAGATCAAGTGGTTTGGCCACATTATGAGAATGCATCACGAAACGTTGCCCGTACAAGCATATAACCAAATGAGATCAGGGTACAAAGCCAGAGGAAGATCACGGAAAAGATGGATAGAAAACGTCAGGGTCATCCTGTACAGACACGGTCATAGCACAGCCGAGGACACAGATCTGGATTTAGAACGCAAGCTCGAGCTCCAATCACCCCTACGCTTAACGGCAAGAGTGGATCACAAACCACCTGGGGAAAGACAATAGACAATAGCACAAGACCGTGTGTTCAAGACAGGGTTGCCATATTGACATTGTTAATTTGTATGTTTTTGCCAATAATATGGTATTAAAAAAATACGATTCCTTGTTTTCTTGTTTAAATTTGGCTAAAAATATATGATGTGATATTTGTTTTTATTAACTAACTTATAAAAAGTGTCTACTCTGCTAATATGTAAATGTAGTATGAGGAGTATGTTTGAAACAACTATATTGATCATACTTTTCTAAAGCTGTTTAAGTGGAAGTTTTGTTACGATAATGAGACTTATACAGCAAACAGTGAAAATATACATTCTCGTGGTAGCAAAAAGCACTGGATAATAGTAGGGACAATGATTTAATTGCAAATGTGGTTACTGCATACTGAAATGTAAAATGTATGATTTTACTATGCACAAAACGTTTAAGTACCCTCATTGCTGATGTCTAGAGAAATCTCACTCTTAAAAAATAACATTAGGAGAACTAAAGTTAAGTTAGCAATAGCTTATATAATACCTATCTGTCATTGTCCAAAATTATGAATGTTGATAAATGGAGATTTATAGAAAGTTAGCTTCTCAAAATTCAGCATGTTTGTTTTATTAGTTTATACTCAATTTTGAAATATTTGCTTATTTTAGCCATTTTAAAAATCCATAATTCGATCATAAACAGTTCGAACCATCTGGCAACCCTAGTTTAAGACAATGTACAATTTAAGAACCCCTGTTCTTAGGTTGGTATATTTTTTGTGTGCCTCGAATTTAGCATAAACAATCCTTAAACGTAGTCACACAAAATATAAATAAATCTGACTGTAATACAGTTAATAGCTTTCCAGTGTTGAACCCACATAAATATTGAAAGCGTGTGTACGAGTTCAGACTATGAATATAAATTGTCTTTAATCATTCTGAGCCGTCTGTATTCATCGTCTTAATGTGACATTTGATTTCTATGAGAACGTTGTGTGTGTCATTTCATGCAAGAAGAATCATTTGAAAAGCAAGACAAATAATGTCTATACATTTTCTAGATAACATTTATGTCTAAATGACTTCATCAATGATTTTAGTACTTTTTGGGGAAAAAAAGCATTTAACCAAGAAGTAAAAGTAGTTCTGTTTGAGATATCAGTTGAACTTTGGAAGTGGAAACAATGTTGAATTTAGACTCGTTGGATATATTCGGCATTTATCGCACAAACAACATGCCTGCTACTTCATAGCGGGAAACATGAAGTGATGATAGTGTTTTTGAGTTACAGGTATAGGCCCTATGGTTCGCTTTTGTTAATCGTTTCGTTATTTATGAACGAAAAACTATTTTTTTTTAAATCTTACTTTTCGGTTATTTTTGTAGAAAAAAAAATTGAATTATTGAGAGATTTATGCGTTGACTGAATCGATAGGTGTTTTGATTTCTGGAGTCAAGAATTTGTAATGTGACATTGTTTCTAATAGAATTTCTGGAGTCAAGAATTTGTAATGTGACATTGTTTCAAATAGAATTTCTGGAGTCACGAATTTGTAATGTGACAGTATTTCAAATAGAATCTCTGGAGTCATGAATTTGTATTGTGACAGTGTTTCAAATATAATTTCTGGAGTCAAGAATTTGTAATGTGACATTCTTTCAAATAGAATTTCTGGAGTCAAGAATTTGTACTGTGACAGTGTTTCAAATATAATTTCTGGAGTCAAGAATTTGTAATGTGACATTGTTTCAAATAGAATTTCTGGAGTCAAGACTTTGTAATGTGACATTCTTTCAAATAGAATTCGATAGGACACAGTCACAGACTTGTAACAAAGACTAGAATAATTATTTTTCTGCCTGTAAGACACCATTATAATATTACAATAAAAAGTACTTCTGATGTGGTATATTCTTTTCTGAGGTAAATACGACGTAGCTAAGTATACAGGTTACTGAATATAGCTATCAATATAAAATAATAAGAAATAACAATAAAATATTGAACAAAGACAATTATCGACGTGTCAGTCCTATTGGGACTTTTATCAAGAAACAAAACCAACTAAGACAACACTAAATAAACACTTAATTAAAAAAACTGTAAAAAGAACCAACAGAGATAAGTGGTGAGAGGTAAATGAAATGATATAGTAATTAATAATAAACCTAAACTAAGTGAAAATGAAAAACAACAGCAAGAAGACAAGGAAAACAGGGAAAGGTAGCGGCTAGAAGACAAATATAATTAACCCAAATATCGGAGGATCTCCGACAAAATGAAAAGTGCCGCAGTAACCAGGCGAATAAGAGAAAAATCTCTGCTGCTGTTTTTTTTTACAGTTTAAAAAAAATAGTTGTGTTGTCTTAGTTGATTTTTGTTTCTTGATAAAGGTTCCAATAGGACCGACACGTCAATAATTGTCTCTGTTCTATGTTTTATTGTTTTTTCTGATTATTTTATATTGATAGTTAATTACCTTCAGTAACCTGTATACTTAACTTCGTATTTACCTCTTATTTGTCTTGTTACTGCGGCACTTTCCATTTTGTCGGACATCCTCTTATATTTGGGTTATTTATATTCTTTTCAACCGTAGAAGTGAGTCAAATCTAGTTATAAATCGATAATATGTACTTACTGCGCAAAACTAAAATCCAACAGGTAGATCCAGGAATAGGGTAATAAAGTTTTGCTAATAACTAGATACACACATAATAATGAACACAAATCGACGTTTCTAACAAAAGGTCTTATCAAGACAACTTTATAAAGGTCTTTTATTCGAAACGTCGATTTGTGTGTGTTAGTATGTGTGTCTCTAGTTATTAGCGTTATTAGCAAATCTCTAGTATAACTAGATAACCGTGGACGTACGTTCTACTTGTTACTATCGTCCAGTCTTTCAAACTGATAGCACATATCGTGTTCTGTCAGTGTGTTGTCAGGACCCGAATGAGAGGTAAAGAATAGCACGACTGTTAACCTTGCATGCATACCGTAAGTGATGACTAAGAATATTTTGAAGTGGAGTTGGTTGTCACATTTCATAAAGGGTCAAAGTAATCTAGAAGCCATGCTGAAGTCGGATGTGTTCGGACGAGAAGCGCAATATCATAGCTAAGCTGTAAACTATGCCACGACGCAATCTGTTCTCCGGACTGCATCCTGCTAATTTGTGGGAGTTAGAAGAAGATATTCTATTCAGAACTAGCGATTAACCAATCATTTTTCGACTTTAGTAATTTTCTGAACAGAATTTACCTTTAGTAGATTGCCGTTGCTCTTTGAACGGTCTGTATCGACAACTGCAAGCCTTCAAAAATTGGACCTGGTACCGTGGCTGTCAGTAATGTCATGTACTTCTCGTCTGCAAAACCGGATACAGAGTGCAGCCTTTACTATATGACAAGAATAACACGATTTCTTCGTTTGTTTACTGACAGACAATCTCGTGTTATCTCAGAATTCTGTGTTTTATTAGCACTTACAAATAAATATAAGGTAGGTCGCGTTTAATTGTTATGTATTTATTCCGTGATTGTTGCTTTTATGATCACATTTCACTAGTAATCTCTCACGGCCTGTCAATATGTACTGTTGTATGGCTCAGACATATGAAGCCAACAGACAAATAAGAAAACTACAAACGCTCATCAATTGCACGCCTATGTCTTCTTCTTCTTCTTCTCGTTCGCAGTTTGACATGTCTACACAGCAAGTCCTGTTTTAATAATAAATGCTGCTGTATTTGATTGAAAGCTCCTCAGTGCTCCCATACATCTTTCTGTGGATATCCATCTCTGTGGGCCAGTGTTCTTCCCTTAACTGGTTTAGTGTATTGCAGTCTTGCAGGATATGTTCAGCTGTCTGTGCTGCCTGCCCACAAAGGCACAGTGGTGATGGGACCAATCTTAGTCTATTTAAGTGGCTGTTTAATCTGTTGTATCCTGTTCTGAGGAGGAAGATAATAACCTGCTCTGCTCTGTCAAGATAGTGGTAATTGTCTTTGGGTGGTTGACTTTCCTGATGGCTTTGATGAGGGTCTTCTTTTCTTGGTAGGTGATTTCTTGGTCTTTTTGTTCCTGTGTTGCTCCATCCTTTGCCAGTCTGTCTGCCTCTTCATTTCCTGGTATGCCACAGTGGGATGGTATCCACTGTAGTACTACCCTTCTTTGGATGCTCACTTCTCTCATGGCTTTCTTCAGGTTTGGCAGTTTATCACTGTCAAGGGCTTGTAGGACAGACATAGTATCAGTAAGAAATACCACCTGCTGGCATTGGCTTGTTGTGTTTTAAATTATTTCTGCAGCAATGTTTAAAGCCTGTGCTTCTGCAGAGTAGTTGGAGCAGAATATTCCAGTTGGTGAACATGTGGATTCATTTTCTTTTTCTGGATATTTTGTGTACACGCCAGCACCTCCATTCTTTACTGCTCTGGTTGCTGATCCGGTGGTATATACTTGTATCCATGCTTCTCTGGGGTACATATCTTCAATCATGTTGCATACTATTGTTTTCTTTTGAAGGTTATTCAGTTCTATCATAGTGTGGTAGTTGTTTATGGTGGTTCTGATAGTGAGATTTGGGTATTGCTCCCACGGAACTGGAAAAAGTATTAGTGATATCTCTCTTATGTCTGGTAGTTCATCCTTATATTTTCTGTTTAGTTTTTTTGATCGGTGTATAAAACTGCTCCTCTTCAGTCTTCCACTGGCTAGGTCACTGTGTCTGGTCTTCATTGGATGTGCTAGCATGCACTTGTACTTTTCTGCACGTACCATGGTCTTAGTGTCTCGCCTGTATGTTAAGGGGGTGATGCCTGTAATTTTAACCATTTCATTTATGGGAGAGGTCTTCATGGCACCTGTGATAAGGCGAAGTGCTTGATTTTGTACTTTGTTCAGGGCTTGTAGATGGGAGTTGGCTGCTGAAGTCCATGCTGTTGATCCATGTTCTAATACTGGTCTAATTGCGCCAGTATATACCTTCTTCAAAGTTGCCTCATTAGTAGTTATATACGCATGACTTGATGCGTAGTTGCGTACGCAACATTAGATGGCTCAAAGAGGAAAGTATTGTTGCGCACGCAACAACGCAACATTTAGATGGCTCAAAGAGGAAAGTATTGTTGCGTACGCAACATCGCAACATTTAGATGGCTCAAAGAGGAAAGTATTGTTGCGTACGCAACGCGCAACATTTAGATGGCTCAAAGAGGAAAGTATTGTTGCGCTGTGCAACAACGCAACATTTAGATGGTTGAAATAAGAAAGTATTGTTGCGCAACAACGCAACATTTAGATGGTTCAAATAAGAAAGTATTGACACACCAACACACCAGATTGTCAGCCAGTAGGATGGGGCGGCGCGAGATACCCCACCCCGGCCCGAGCGGTACCCCCACCGTTGGTGGGGGTTCGCGGCGCGCGGATCACGGGGGTGGTGGGGTGGGACCCCACCCGCTGGGTTATTTTTCCGCTGAAAATTTTCCACTACGTTATTTAGCTATGGTTTAAACCGGTTCAAGAAATAGCATTGGTACTGCTATTATGTGTGAAGTATGTATTTAATGTTGAAAATGTATGTGTGTGGTGTGTGTGTGTGTGTGGGTGTCTGAAACCCCCCATTTTTCTCTGTGTTGGTGTGTTGAATAAAAAATAATTTTCCGCTGGTTTATCTCCCACCCTTTCCCCGCGTGTGTCGGTTCTTAACATGAAATGACTTTATCTGTTTAGTGGTCATAAGGTTTTCCACTGAAACTTTTCCAGTGTTTTTAGGTACAAGGTCAATATCAGTGAACTTTGTAACAATTTTTTAACCTGTGATTCACCTTTAGACTGATAATCCAAGATAAAGAAAATGACACATACATCAGCTGAACTTGTGTCGACCTCAACATTCTAATTAAGAAACTTTTCCACACCAGAAATTTTGTCTCGTTCAGATTAGCGGACTATCGCACCCACATTTAAACCATGCGTTGTATTGGTTTATTTATAAAACAGGCCAATTTTTGTAACCTGTGCTTCACCTTTAGACTGATAATCCAAGATAAAGAAAATGACACATACATCAGCTGACCTTGTGTCGACCTCAACATTCTAATTATGAAACTTTTCCACACCAGAAATTTTGTCTCGTTCAGATTAGTGGACTATCGCACCCACATTTAAACCATGCGTTGTATTGGTTTATTTATCAAACAGGCGTGTGTGGTGTCTAATGAATGGCCGTGAAATGGTATTTCCATATAAATTAAACCAAGAAACAAACAATTCAACACGTTCAACGAAATATATGAAGAACCCGTTTAAATATATGCCTATGTAGCAAGCTTTATATAAATACACAGTGAAAATAAAACTAACATCTATTTAACTTTAGCTGGTAGCATAACGCTGGACGAGGCCAGGTAAGCCAAACATCTGCAAACCATTAAAACCCTCTGTATCGCAATTTAGTCCGTGGTCAGTACACGGAAGCCCAGCGGGTGCCAATTAACCAGATAAGCACGCTCACACTGAAAGTGGGCGCGCGTTTCTTTAAAACGAACGTTAAGACTATTTTCTCTCTCTCTCTCTTTCTCTCTTTACATATGTGACACTTTATAAGCAGAGAAAGTTTTCTGTTACTTATACAGCTTTTTTTTTTTGTTTTTGTATTTAGAAACATATTTTTGTTAAAAAGCATATTATTAGTAATATTATAGATTATTATTATATACAAATAATTATTCGTATAATCACGTGTATTTTGAGATATTTGAACCTAGGAAAGAAAATACTCTTCTTCTGCTGGTGTAATCAAAGGTTCTTCCCTTGTGTTGTTATATTCAAGCGGGGTCTCACATTGTAAAACATGAAGGGGGCTTTTAATGTTTTATATCTATTATGTTGAGTTATTTGTTTAACAATGACAATTGATAATACGCATTTGAGATATTTGAACCTAGGAAAGAAAATACTCTTCTTCTGCTGGTGTAATCAAAGGTTCTTCCCTTGTGTTGTTATATTCAAGCGGGGTCTCACATTGTAAAACATGAAGGGGGCTTTTAATGTTTTATATCTATTATGTTGAGTTATTTGTTTAACAATGACAATTGATAATACGCATTTGAGATATTTGAACCTAGGAAAGAAAATACTCTTCTTCTGCTGGTGTAATCAAAGGGTCTTCCCTTGTGTTGTTATATTCAAGCGGGGTCTCACATTGTAAAACATGAAGGGGGCTTTTAATGTTTTATATCTATTATGTTGAGTTATTTTGTTTAACAATGACAATTGACAATACGCATTTGAGATATTTGAACCTAGGAAAGAAAATACTCTTCTTCTGCTGGTGTAATCAAAGGTTCTTCCCTTGTGTTGTTATATTCAAGCGGGGTCTCACATTGTAAAACATGAAGGGGGCTTTTAATGTTTTATATCTATTATGTTGAGTTATTTTGTTTAACAATGACAATTGACAATACGCATTTGAGATATTTGAACCTAGGAAAGAAAATACTCTTCTTCTGCTGGTGTAATCAAAGGTTCTTCCCTTGTGTTGTTATATTCAAGCGGGGTCTCACATTGTAAAACATGAAGGGGGCTTTTAATGTTTTATATCTATTATGTTGAGTTATTTTGTTATATTCAAGCGGGGTCTCACATTGTAAAACATGAAGGGGGCTTTTAATGTTTTATATCTATTATGTTGAGTTATTTGTTTAACAATGACAATTGATAATACGCATTTGAGATATTTGAACCTAGGAAAGAAAATACTCTTCTTCTGCTGGTGTAATCAAAGGTTCTTCCCTTGTGTTGTTATATTCAAGCGGGGTCTCACATTGTAAAACATGAAGGGGGCTTTTAATGTTTTATATCTATTATGTTGAGTTATTTTGTTTAACAATGACAATTGACAATACGCATTTGAGATATTTGAACCTAGGAAAGAAAATACTCTTCTTCTGCTGGTGTAATCAAAGGTTCTTCCCTTGTGTTGTTATATTCAAGCGGGGTCTCACATTGTAAAACATGAAGGGGGCTTTTAATGTTTTATATCTATTATGTTGAGTTATTTTGTTTAACAATGACAATTGACAATACGCATTTGAGATATTTGAACCTAGGAAAGAAAATACTCTTCTTCTGCTGGTGTAATCAAAGGTTCTTCCCTTGTGTTGTTATATTCAAGCGGGGTCTCACATTGTAAAACATGAAGGGGGCTTTTAATGTTTTATATCTATTATGTTGAGTTATTTTGTTATATTCAAGCGGGGTCTCACATTGTAAAACATGAAGGGGGCTTTTAATGTTTTATATCTATTATGTTGAGTTATTTGTTTAACAATGACAATTGATAATACGCATTTGAGATATTTGAACCTAGGAAAGAAAATACTCTTCTTCTGCTGGTGTAATCAAAGGTTCTTCCCTTGCGTTGTTATATTCAAGCGGGGTCTCACATTGTAAAACATGAAGGGGGGCTTTTAATGTTTTATATCTATTATGTTGAGTTATTTTGTTTAACAATGACAATTGACAATACGCATTTGAGATATTTGAACCTAGGAAAGAAAATATTCTTCTTCTGCTGGTGTAATCAAAGGGGCTTCCCTTGTGTGGTTATATTCAAGTGGGTTATAACCAACTTTTAAGGCTATCGCTCTTTTATTTCTCGCTCTCTCTCTCTCTCTCTCTCTCTCTCACACACACACACACACACACACACACACACACACACATACCCACAACATTTTCAGCTATCGTGACGTTACAGGAGTAACTGCAGTTCCAACGCATAGGCCCTTGTGGGCGTAACTAAAGTTTTAACTCACAGCACTCTACAGGTGTAACTGTGTGTTTAACCACCAGTGCATTACAGAAGCAAATATTTTTAGCATAATTTTTCTTTATTTGGTGGTTTTGGACGGTGATAATTGTAAAAGTGATATTATGCATAGCGGGGTTAGTGGCTTAAGGGTTTGCTGTCGCCTTTGTATACCATTGTTGTAACTCCTTTTTTACATTTTATATTTCAATATGTAGCAATTTGAGATAATTTTTGTCTAGTAAATAGTCATAGCACGCCAGTTGTGTGCCGTGTGGGCTGATTGAAGCTTGTTTGTGGGTGTTGATAACTTATACAAGCTTTGTACTTGTAGCTTGATGTTGACACATGAGCGTTATATACATAAGTAGAAACATAGCCAGGTTGTGTGATACCTCGCTAGGGTACCGAAATACCGCCAGGTGGTTTATACATTTCATAATTTCATGGGTTGTATTAGCTTTTGTCCTATTAGTAAGGAAGGTCTGACCCGGGCTTCTTATTACTAACAACATATTGATGGTTTTGGACGGTGATAGTTGTAAAAGTGATATTATGCATAGCGGGGTTAGTGGCTTAAGGTTTTGCTGTCACCTTTGTATACCATTGTTGTAACTCCTTTTTACATTTTATATTTCAATATGTAGCAATTTGAGAGAATTTGTGTCTAGTAAATAGTCATAGCACGCCAGTTGTGTTCCGTGTGGGCTGATTGAAGTGGCTTAAGGTTTTGCTGTCACCTTTGTATACCATTGTTGTAACTCCTTTTTACATTTTATATTTCAATATGTAGCAATTTGAGAGAATTTGTGTCTAGTAAATAGTCATAGCACGCCAGTTGTGTTCCGTGTGGGCTGATTGAAGTGGCTTAAGGTTTTGCTGTCACCTTTGTATACCATTGTTGTAACTCCTTTTTACATTTTATATTTCAATATGTAGCAATTTGAGAGAATTTGTGTCTAGTAAATAGTCATAGCACGCCAGTTGTGTTCCGTGTGGGCTGATTGAAGTGGCTTAAGGTTTTGCTGTCACCTTTGTATACCATTGTTGTAACTCCTTTTTACATTTTATATTTCAATATGTAGCAATTTGAGAGAATTTGTGTCTAGTAAATAGTCATAGCACGCCAGTTGTGTTCCGTGTGGGCTGGTTGAAGTGGCTTAAGGCTTTGCTGTCACCTTTGTATACCATTGTTGTAACTCCTTTTTACATTTTATATTTCAATATGTAGCAATTTGAGATAATTTTTGTCTAGTAAATAGTCATAGCACGCCAGTTGTGTTCCGTGTGGGCTGGTTGAAGTGGCTTAAGGTTTTGCTGTCACCTTTGTATACCATTGTTGTAACTCCTTTTTACATTTTATATTTCAATATGTAGCAATTTGAGATAATTTTTGTCTAGTAAATAGTCATAGCACGCCAGTTGTGTTCCGTGTGGGCTGATTGAAGTTTGTTTGTGGGTGTTGATAACTTATACAACCTTTGTACTTGTAGCTTGATGTTGACACATGCGCGTTATATACATAAGTAGAAACATAGCCAGGTTGTGTGATACCTCTCTAGGGTACCGAAATACCCCCAGGCGGTTGTATACATTTCATAATTTCATGGGTTGTATTAGCTTTTGTCCTATTAGTAAGGAAGGTCTGACCCGGGCTTCTTATTACTAACAACATATTGATGGTTTTGGCTGGTGATAATTGTAAAAGTGATATTATGCATAGCGGGGTTAGTGGCTTAAGGTTTTGCTGTCACCTTTGTATACCATTGTTGTAACTCCTTTTTACATTTTATATTTCAATATGTAGCAATTTGAGAGAATTATTGTCTAGTAAATAGTCATAGCACGCCAGTTGTGTTCCGTGTGGGCTGATTGAAGCTTGTTTGTGGGTGTTGATAACTTATACACCCTTTGTACTTGCAGCTTGATGTTGACACATGCGCGTTATATACATAAGTAGAAACATAGCCAGGTTGTGTGATACCTCTCTAGGGTACCGAAATACCCCCAGGCGGTTGTATACATTTCATAATTTCATGGGTTGTATTAGCTTTTGTCCTATTAGTAAGGAAGGTCTGACCTGGGGTTCTTATTACTAACAACATAAAACATTCGGGTCTGTGAAAAAGAGACAAAATATTACATACTAAAAAAGAAAACGCGGTTGGTTGTCGTGGTGTGACAGCATCTGAATCAGGTAAGGGGCAACTGGTGAAAATAAGGGAATATACTAATATTGTCATATTAATGCATATCTTATATAATCAATAAGTGTTATGTTAATAAACCCAACTAACACACGTTAACTGACCCTAACACAACATTTAGTACAACATAGAGACAAACTATAATTACAGCGAAGATAATAAAAAGCATATTTATTTAATTCATTAATCTAAAAAATTTGGGTGTACCGGTGATTGACACACCTCCACAACACAACACAAATAATGTTCTTCACGGGTCGCCAACCACTCTGTGTGCCAGGCAGTTCGGCGCCGCACGCGCTCATGGAAATAGCGCCGTATAGCAGGCTGTATCAGCATTATTAAGTCCGCCTGGGACACGTCCGTGTCGAGAACCGACCCAAGCTGGTGGTCTATAGCATCCTCAGCTGACATTAAACATGAGTGGGCCAATTGATTTGGCTGCTCTTCCCGGCAACCACGACAGTGTCGTGTCCTATCAGCGAACAGGGACAACCACACCCCTTCAAGGACTGAGCGAGCTGAGCGGGTCTGTAATAGAAACAATAAAACATGATATAGAAAACAGGATACATTTTTTCAATCTCTGTGTTCTTCTGACCAGCTTACCTAATCATACAAGATAATATATTGATACATATTAATAAAGCCTCCATTAACATTACATGACACGAGGCCAAAAATCAACGACCAAACCTGAAATATATTTCATTATTATTATTTTTTCCAACCGCCGAGTTCTATTGGCTTGTTGACCTGACCATACACAAATTATATATTGAAGTATATTAACACAACAGGCAAAAGCCCAAAATACGAGGTCGAAACCTAAAGATAAATTTTATGTTAATTTTTCAAGCTCTGTGTTCTTCTGTCCATCTTACCTGACCATACAAAATGATATATTGATATATATTAATAAAGCAACTATTAACATTACATTACAGCAGGCCAAAAAATCAACGACAAAACCTGAAATATATTTCATTATTATTTTTTTCAAGCTCTGTGGTCTTCTGGCTTGCTGACTTGATCATACACAAATTATATATTGATACATATTATCACAACAGACAAAAAGACTTACATTTGTGTTGGTGGCCATTGCATGTAAATGGGAAATGTCGGTATTGTTTGGTGTCCGTTTGGTTAAGTTGTATGAATGGTATGGTTTAATGTTATAGTTGGCTTTTATAAGGGTGTGGATAAAGAGGCTATGAGCAGTGGAACCCCCACGTTATCGGACATACTTGACCGTGATTAATTATAAAACCAAGTGATACGATAGATACCTCTTAATGGGCCTGGTAATGGTTTATGTAGTCGTACTAAGACACCTGATGTAAACCACAACTGAAATGGCACTGAACCAGGGGGTGTTGCTGGGTAAGTTTACGATCTATAGAAGCTTCCGTATGCACGTGCATTATAAAGCACTAACGGCCATGCCGATACACAACCAGCATTTTAGAGATAAAGAGGACTAGGATACCGTTAACACCTGGGTTTTATCGTCTAGGCGGTGACCAAGACATAGCGTAAACCGGAAACGCACGATAGCTATCGCACAGAGCGATGGCTAATGATTTATTTGATCGTACTAAGGATAGTGGTATAAACTACGAAAAAACACTCTGAGACGAGCGCCGTACTATAGGTGCACATCTAGCGCACCACGACTAGAGCCCACAGGGCTCAGGCCCAAAGATCGCAACACAGAAAGATGAAGAACCCACTGAGAAAATGCCAGAGAAAGTCGAAGTGAGTTCTTCATCTTTCTGTGTTGAGACCTTTGGGCCTGAGCCCTGTGGGCTCTAGTCGTGGTGCGCTAGATGTGCACCTATAGTACGGCGCTCGTCTCAGAGTGTTTTTTCGTAGTTTATACCACTATCCTTAGTACGATCAAATAAATCATTAGCCATCGCTCTGTGCGATAGCTATCGTGCGTTTCCGGTTTACGCTATGTCTTGGTCACCGCCTAGACGATAAAACCCAGGTGTTAACGGTATCCTAGTCCTCTTTATCTCTAAAATGCTGGTTGTGTATCGGCATGGCCGTTAGTGCTTTATAATGCACGTGCATACGGAAGCTTCTATAGATCGTAAACTTACCCAGCAACACCCCCTGGTTCAGTGCCATTTCAGTTGTGGTTTACATCAGGTGTCTTAGTACGACTACATAAACCATTACCAGGCCCATTAAGAGGTATCTATCGTATCACTTGGTTTTATAATTAATCACGGTCAAGTATGTCCGATAACGTGGGGGTTCCACTGCTCATAGCCTCTTTATCCACACCCTTATAAAAGCCAACTATAACATTAAACCATACCATTCATACAACTTAACCAAACGGACACCAAACAATACCGACATTTCCCATTTACATGCAATGGCCACCAACACAAATGTAAGTCTTTTTGTCTGTTGTGATAATATGTATCAATATATAATTTGTGTATGATCAAGTCAGCAAGCCAGAAGACCACAGAGCTTGAAAAAAATAATAATGAAATATATTTCAGGTTTTGTCGTTGATTTTTTGGCCTGCTGTAATGTAATGTTAATAGTTGCTTTATTAATATATATCAATATATCATTTTGTATGGTCAGGTAAGATGGACAGAAGAACACAGAGCTTGAAAAATTAACATAAAATTTATCTTTAGGTTTCGACCTCGTATTTTGGGCTTTTGCCTGTTGTGTTAATATACTTCAATATATAATTTGTGTATGGTCAGGTCAACAAGCCAATAGAACTCGGCGGTTGGAAAAAATAATAATAATGAAATATATTTCAGGTTTGGTCGTTGATTTTTGGCCTCGTGTCATGTAATGTTAATGGAGGCTTTATTAATATGTATCAATATATTATCTTGTATGATTAGGTAAGCTGGTCAGAAGAACACAGAGATTGAAAAAATGTATCCTGTTTTCTATATCATGTTTTATTGTTTCTATTACAGACCCGCTCAGCTCGCTCAGTCCTTGAAGGGGTGTGGTTGTCCCTGTTCGCTGATAGGACACGACACTGTCGTGGTTGCCGGGAAGAGCAGCCAAATCAATTGGCCCACTCATGTTTAATGTCAGCTGAGGATGCTATAGACCACCAGCTTGGGTCGGTTCTCGACACGGACGTGTCCCAGGCGGACTTAATAATGCTGATACAGCCTGCTATACGGCGCTATTTCCATGAGCGCGTGCGGCGCCGAACTGCCTGGCACACAGAGTGGTTGGCGACCCGTGAAGAACATTATTTGTGTTGTGTTGTGGAGGTGTGTCAATCACCGGTACACCCAAATTTTTTAGATTAATGAATTAAATAAATATGCTTTTTATTATCTTCGCTGTAATTATAGTTTGTCTCTATGTTGTACTAAATGTTGTGTTAGGGTCAGTTAACGTGTGTTAGTTGGGTTTATTAACATAACACTTATTGATTATATAAGATATGCATTAATATGACAATATTAGTATATTCCCTTATTTTCACCAGTTGCCCCTTACCTGATTCAGATGCTGTCACACCACGACAACCAACCGCGTTTTCTTTTTTAGTATGTAATATTTTGTCTCTTTTTCACAGACCCGAATGTTTTATGTTGTTAGTAATAAGAACCCCAGGTCAGACCTTCCTTACTAATAGGACAAAAGCTAATACAACCCATGAAATTATGAAATGTATACAACCGCCTGGGGGTATTTCGGTACCCTAGAGAGGTATCACACAACCTGGCTATGTTTCTACTTATGTATATAACGCGCATGTGTCAACATCAAGCTGCAAGTACAAAGGGTGTATAAGTTATCAACACCCACAAACAAGCTTCAATCAGCCCACACGGAACACAACTGGCGTGCTATGACTATTTACTAGACAATAATTCTCTCAAATTGCTACATATTGAAATATAAAATGTAAAAAGGAGTTACAACAATGGTATACAAAGGTGACAGCAAAACCTTAAGCCACTAACCCCGCTATGCATAATATCACTTTTACAATTATCACCAGCCAAAACCATCAATATGTTGTTAGTAATAAGAAGCCCGGGTCAGACCTTCCTTACTAATAGGACAAAAGCTAATACAACCCATGAAATTATGAAATGTATACAACCGCCTGGGGGTATTTCGGTACCCTAGAGAGGTATCACACAACCTGGCTATGTTTCTACTTATGTATATAACGCGCATGTGTCAACATCAAGCTACAAGTACAAAGGTTGTATAAGTTATCAACACCCACAAACAAACTTCAATCAGCCCACACGGAACACAACTGGCGTGCTATGACTATTTACTAGACAAAAATTATCTCAAATTGCTACATATTGAAATATAAAATGTAAAAAGGAGTTACAACAATGGTATACAAAGGTGACAGCAAAACCTTAAGCCACTTCAACCAGCCCACACGGAACACAACTGGCGTGCTATGACTATTTACTAGACAAAAATTATCTCAAATTGCTACATATTGAAATATAAAATGTAAAAAGGAGTTACAACAATGGTATACAAAGGTGACAGCAAAGCCTTAAGCCACTTCAACCAGCCCACACGGAACACAACTGGCGTGCTATGACTATTTACTAGACACAAATTCTCTCAAATTGCTACATATTGAAATATAAAATGTAAAAAGGAGTTACAACAATGGTATACAAAGGTGACAGCAAAACCTTAAGCCACTTCAATCAGCCCACACGGAACACAACTGGCGTGCTATGACTATTTACTAGACACAAATTCTCTCAAATTGCTACATATTGAAATATAAAATGTAAAAAGGAGTTACAACAATGGTATACAAAGGTGACAGCAAAACCTTAAGCCACTTCAATCAGCCCACACGGAACACAACTGGCGTGCTATGACTATTTACTAGACACAAATTCTCTCAAATTGCTACATATTGAAATATAAAATGTAAAAAGGAGTTACAACAATGGTATACAAAGGTGACAGCAAAACCTTAAGCCACTTCAATCAGCCCACACGGAACACAACTGGCGTGCTATGACTATTTACTAGACACAAATTCTCTCAAATTGCTACATATTGAAATATAAAATGTAAAAAGGAGTTACAACAATGGTATACAAAGGTGACAGCAAAACCTTAAGCCACTAACCCCGCTATGCATAATATCACTTTTACAACTATCACCGTCCAAAACCATCAATATGTTGTTAGTAATAAGAAGCCCGGGTCAGACCTTCCTTACTAATAGGACAAAAGCTAATACAACCCATGAAATTATGAAATGTATAAACCACCTGGCGGTATTTCGGTACCCTAGCGAGGTATCACACAACCTGGCTATGTTTCTACTTATGTATATAACGCTCATGTGTCAACATCAAGCTACAAGTACAAAGCTTGTATAAGTTATCAACACCCACAAACAAGCTTCAATCAGCCCACACGGCACACAACTGGCGTGCTATGACTATTTACTAGACAAAAATTATCTCAAATTGCTACATATTGAAATATAAAATGTAAAAAAGGAGTTACAACAATGGTATACAAAGGCGACAGCAAACCCTTAAGCCACTAACCCCGCTATGCATAATATCACTTTTACAATTATCACCGTCCAAAACCACCAAATAAAGAAAAATTATGCTAAAAATATTTGCTTCTGTAATGCACTGGTGGTTAAACACACAGTTACACCTGTAGAGTGCTGTGAGTTAAAACTTTAGTTACGCCCACAAGGGCCTATGCGTTGGAACTGCAGTTACTCCTGTAACGTCACGATAGCTGAAAATGTTGTGGGTATGTGTGTGTGTGTGTGTGTGTGTGTGTGTGTGTGTGTGTGTGAGAGAGAGAGAGAGAGAGAGAGAGCGAGAAATAAAAGAGCGATAGCCTTAAAAGTTGGTTATAACCCACTTGAATATAACCACACAAGGGAAGCCCCTTTGATTACACCAGCAGAAGAAGAATATTTTCTTTCCTAGGTTCAAATATCTCAAATGCGTATTGTCAATTGTCATTGTTAAACAAAATAACTCAACATAATAGATATAAAACATTAAAAGCCCCCCTTCATGTTTTACAATGTGAGACCCCGCTTGAATATAACAACACAAGGGAAGAACCTTTGATTACACCAGCAGAAGAAGAGTATTTTCTTTCCTAGGTTCAAATATCTCAAATGCGTATTATCAATTGTCATTGTTAAACAAATAACTCAACATAATAGATATAAAACATTAAAAGCCCCCTTCATGTTTTACAATGTGAGACCCCGCTTGAATATAACAAAATAACTCAACATAATAGATATAAAACATTAAAAGCCCCCTTCATGTTTTACAATGTGAGACCCCGCTTGAATATAACAACACAAGGGAAGAACCTTTGATTACACCAGCAGAAGAAGAGTATTTTCTTTCCTAGGTTCAAATATCTCAAATGCGTATTGTCAATTGTCATTGTTAAACAAAATAACTCAACATAATAGATATAAAACATTAAAAGCCCCCTTCATGTTTTACAATGTGAGACCCCGCTTGAATATAACAACACAAGGGAAGAACCTTTGATTACACCAGCAGAAGAAGAGTATTTTCTTTCCTAGGTTCAAATATCTCAAATGCGTATTGTCAATTGTCATTGTTAAACAAAATAACTCAACATAATAGATATAAAACATTAAAAGCCCCCTTCATGTTTTACAATGTGAGACCCCGCTTGAATATAACAACACAAGGGAAGAACCTTTGATTACACCAGCAGAAGAAGAGTATTTTCTTTCCTAGGTTCAAATATCTCAAATGCGTATTATCAATTGTCATTGTTAAACAAATAACTCAACATAATAGATATAAAACATTAAAAGCCCCCTTCATGTTTTACAATGTGAGACCCCGCTTGAATATAACAAAATAACTCAACATAATAGATATAAAACATTAAAAGCCCCCTTCATGTTTTACAATGTGAGACCCCGCTTGAATATAACAACACAAGGGAAGAACCTTTGATTACACCAGCAGAAGAAGAGTATTTTCTTTCCTAGGTTCAAATATCTCAAATGCGTATTGTCAATTGTCATTGTTAAACAAAATAACTCAACATAATAGATATAAAACATTAAAAGCCCCCTTCATGTTTTACAATGTGAGACCCCGCTTGAATATAACAACACAAGGGAAGAACCTTTGATTACACCAGCAGAAGAAGAGTATTTTCTTTCCTAGGTTCAAATATCTCAAATGCGTATTGTCAATTGTCATTGTTAAACAAAATAACTCAACATAATAGATATAAAACATTAAAAGCCCCCTTCATGTTTTACAATGTGAGACCCCGCTTGAATATAACAACACAAGGGAAGACCCTTTGATTACACCAGCAGAAGAAGAGTATTTTCTTTCCTAGGTTCAAATATCTCAAATGCGTATTATCAATTGTCATTGTTAAACAAATAACTCAACATAATAGATATAAAACATTAAAAGCCCCCTTCATGTTTTACAATGTGAGACCCCGCTTGAATATAACAACACAAGGGAAGAACCTTTGATTACACCAGCAGAAGAAGAGTATTTTCTTTCCTAGGTTCAAATATCTCAAATGCGTATTATCAATTGTCATTGTTAAACAAATAACTCAACATAATAGATATAAAACATTAAAAGCCCCCTTCATGTTTTACAATGTGAGACCCCGCTTGAATATAACAACACAAGGGAAGAACCTTTGATTACACCAGCAGAAGAAGAGTATTTTCTTTCCTAGGTTCAAATATCTCAAAATACACGTGATTATACGAATAATTATTTGTATATAATAATAATCTATAATATTACTAATAATATGCTTTTTAACAAAAATATGTTTCTAAATACAAAAACAAAAAAAAAAAGCTGTATAAGTAACAGAAAACTTTCTCTGCTTATAAAGTGTCACATATGTAAAGAGAGAAAGAGAGAGAGAGAGAAAATAGTCTTAACGTTCGTTTTAAAGAAACGCGCGCCCACTTTCAGTGTGAGCGTGCTTATCTGGTTAATTGGCACCCGCTGGGCTTCCGTGTACTGACCACGGACTAAATTGCGATACAGAGGGTTTTAATGGTTTGCAGATGTTTGGCTTACCTGGCCTCGTCCAGCGTTATGCTACCAGCTAAAGTTAAATAGATGTTAGTTTTATTTTCACTGTGTATTTATATAAAGCTTGCTACATAGGCATATATTTAAACGGGTTCTTCATATATTTCGTTGAACGTGTTGAATTGTTTGTTTCTTGGTTTAATTTATATGGAAATACCATTTCACGGCCATTCATTAGACACCACACACGCCTGTTTGATAAATAAACCAATACAACGCATGGTTTAAATGTGGGTGCGATAGTCCACTAATCTGAACGAGACAAAATTTCTGGTGTGGAAAAGTTTCATAATTAGAATGTTGAGGTCGACACAAGGTCAGCTGATGTATGTGTCATTTTCTTTATCTTGGATTATCAGTCTAAAGGTGAAGCACAGGTTACAAAAATTGGCCTGTTTTATAAATAAACCAATACAACGCATGGTTTAAATGTGGGTGCGATAGTCCGCTAATCTGAACGAGACAAAATTTCTGGTGTGGAAAAGTTTCTTAATTAGAATGTTGAGGTCGACACAAGTTCAGCTGATGTATGTGTCATTTTCTTTATCTTGGATTATCAGTCTAAAGGTGAATCACAGGTTAAAAAATTGTTACAAAGTTCACTGATATTGACCTTGTACCTAAAAACACTGGAAAAGTTTCAGTGGAAAACCTTATGACCACTAAACAGATAAAGTCATTTCATGTTAAGAACCGACACACGCGGGGAAAGGGTGGGAGATAAACCAGCGGAAAATTATTTTTTATTCAACACACCAACACAGAGAAAAATGGGGGGTTTCAGACACCCACACACACACACACACCACACACATACATTTTCAACATTAAATACATACTTCACACATAATAGCAGTACCAATGCTATTTCTTGAACCGGTTTAAACCATAGCTAAATAACGTAGTGGAAAATTTTCAGCGGAAAAATAACCCAGCGGGTGGGGTCCCACCCCACCACCCCCGTGATCCGCGCGCCGCGAACCCCCACCAACGGTGGGGGTACCGCTCGGGCCGGGGTGGGGTATCTCGCGCCGCCCCATCCTACTGGCTGACAATCTGGTGTGTTGGTGTGTCAATACTTTCTTATTTGAACCATCTAAATGTTGCGTTGTTGCGCAACAATACTTTCTTATTTCAACCATCTAAATGTTGCGTTGTTGCACAGCGCAACAATACTTTCCTCTTTGAGCCATCTAAATGTTGCGCGTTGCGTACGCAACAATACTTTCCTCTTTGAGCCATCTAAATGTTGCGATGTTGCGTACGCAACAATACTTTCCTCTTTGAGCCATCTAAATGTTGCGTTGTTGCGTGCGCAACAATACTTTCCTCTTTGAGCCATCTAATGTTGCGTACGCAACTACGCATCAAGTCATGCGTATATAACTACTCTCATTGGCTCCCCAGTTTGTTCCTGCCAATTTCATCAGGATGGCAAGTTTCTTTCTTGCCCTTGCCTCTATTTTCTCAATGTGAGGCCTCCATGTCAGTCTCTTATCTAGCGTAGTGCCCAAGTACACTGGCTCGTCTTCTGTTTGGATATGTACATTTCCGAGTATTATCTCTCATGCTTTGTCCTTATTTGAGAGTGTGAAGTGTGTTGTTGAAGACTTTTCAGCATTTATCTCTACCATCCATTTATTTGCCCATTCTGCTATGTTGTCTGCTGCCTTTTGTAATTTTTTTGTTGGCGATCTTTAGGAGTTCCTTTCAAAACATGGAGTTCCTCAAGGCTCAGTATTGTCTCCAACTCTGTTTCTTGTCTTCATAAATGATATAATTTATGAATTGCCACAAGGCGTAAAAGCTGCAATGTACGCTGATGACTTGGTGGTGTGGTGTGTACAAGAACATCTAAAGATCGCACGCCTATGTAAAATAGAAGGTTTGGGATGGTATGGTAAGATCACCAATGATAGAGCACCAATGATAGAGCACCAATGATAGATCACCAATGATAGATCACCAATGATAAGATCACCAAACATATCACCCCTCCATCTGTGTCAACTCTTGCGACATATATGCAGAGTATGTCTTGGAAATTAAGTGGGGTTGGACAAACTGTCATCAGTATCAAACCTATAATACTTATAAACCTATAAACTTTCAGTGTTGTAGGAAAGTAACCCTGGAAACTCAAACACAAAACATATCGCAACGCCTCTCTGTTCTCAGTTTCTTGTTCAAGTGTGGAGCATTTTAATCCTGTCCAGTTTTTAATATTATAAATACATACTGTCCTTTTCCCTTCTACTTCCACCCTCAACTGTTCCCTGTAGGATGGTCTTGGAAAGGGAATCATACCTCATCACATGACCAAACCACAGAGGTTTCGTCGTTTCACCACTGCCATGCATAAGCTGTTCTTATTGATCTGCAAGAGTACTTATTTTGTTTCTCACGTATATGTTGTTGGTTTTGTGTTCTGCAGAATGGATGCGCAATATTCGTCTGTAAAATTTATTTTCAAAAGACTGTATTCTCCTCTCCATTTCCTTCTGTAATTGTCCAACTCTCACATCTTTACACAAGAATAGATATTATTAGAGATTTGTATATGTTTATCTTCACTGATATACTTATTGTGCTCTTCCATATTGTAACTAATCTGGTCATTACAGCCGAGGCTATTTCAAGTGTAGTATTTTTTCTTTGTTAGGGCTTCCATCTCTGCTCATATAAAATTATACGTATTAAATAAATCCCTAACGCTAAAAAAAAGTTCAACTCAACTGGACAGGTTTTCCGTACTCGACCAACCTGTATGCTCTTTTATGTCTTGCAGACGGTCATTTTGCAATAAGAAGAAGCAATATGTTGAATATTTTCTCAGGAATTAACTTTTCAAGCGATCACGTCACAGCAACAGAAGATTTTTGTTTGCGTCTTTCTCTTTTTTTTTTCTTCGATATCTTTAAACATATTATTTCTGAACAATACTACTCAGGCAAACAGGTTCTGCCTCCAGACATTCGGAGTTTCGGCCGTCTTTTCCCAGTTTCTGAATTCTATGTGGAAGCCTTTCATTGAGGATTTACAAATGTCTTTATAATTCAGCTTTGGTCTATTGCGGGCTCGATGGCCTTCAGCCACTTCCCCGAATAGTACTTGTTTTGGGATGCGGCAGCTTGGCATTCTGCGGACGTGACCCAGCCAACGCAACATATTTATATGAGTGTTTCCATAGCAGATGGTAACTGAGTGCTGCGCACCATTTCGCAAATTTTGGTGAATTTGTCGTGCCATTTGATGTTTAACATCTTGCGAAGATATCTTAAATGAACGATGTTAAGTCTCCTCTCAGCAACCACATCCTCAACAAAAGATGTGATCTTGTCAAGACTTTCAACCTGTGTACTCAAGTCACTTAGAACGGATCAATCGAGACAAGGACTATAACAACAACGAACAACCCGTACAAGTATTGAAGTATCTTTTAGAACACAAACATAGAACATGCATATTCGTATATAATGATCGATAGATCTACTTGTAAACATAAATAACATAGAGGCAGGACAATGTTGCTTCAAATACAAATTTATACTAGTAATTTAAAGTAGGAATATGAGAATAAATGGAAAAAAATAAGAATCTAAAGGTAAGCCTACCAACTTCTAGTTTCTGTTCATTTACCTAGATGTTAAAGTGTTGTCATCTTTGTCTGTCAATATTTTGCCTCTCTCAATGTTTATTTCTATATAATAAGTTTTGTAAATTTTTTTTAAGTTTAGAAGTAACTTCGAGAAGTTCTTTCTCACTGCCAGTCATAAAATCAATGTCATCTGCAAACCGCGAGTTGCACAGAGGGAAATTGAAATGATTATTTTATGGTTCTGTAGTGTCTCTTGCAAGAGCGACTATGCGGATGGAATAAAACTGCATCGCAAGACAAGCATTTCTTCTTAGGATACAGAGACGTAGAAGCGAGCACCTGCTCGCCAGGACCAGGAATCATACTGGTCCAGACCTTGCTGCTCCTCCTCGCGGAGTACCCTGGGTAACAGAGAAATCTGACTAAGCCAGCAAGGATCGACTGATCTCCAGTTGAGGTGGGAACCTGCTGTGGACTTGAAACCTTCCAAGAGAGAATCGACTCTTTTTATCTGCAGTACGTCTCGGGATTAAAAGCAAGCTTCAGCAAACTTTCGTCAGCCTTTTCGACATTTTCGCCAAGGCTCAAGTACTTTTCGTCAGTTCCTCGTCTACACCCAGCGTCGCGATATAACCGAAATAGTCCTTTTTAGGACTTGAAAGTGACGTGACTAGGCATCCTGAGATGGCTTAGTCGACTCCCTCAACTAATCAATCACATCAAATCAAAAACATTTCTTCTTCTGCCTTCAGGATTCTTCTGGTCTTGCTAGATCTTCAGGCCAGTCGCCAGGACGAATCTTTCAGTCTTCTCCAGTTCAAAGCGGCTACCCCATATTTTTGCTTCAGTTCAGTCCATTGTGGTCATGTCTTGCCTCGCAATTCTTTATATTCTGGGTAGTCTTGTAGTTCAGGAATATGTATACTTGTTCTACATGGACATTCGTTTGTCTGGGACACCCTCATAGGACAAGCATTGACATGGAGCCAGCAGGAAAAGAGAAGACGTGGAAGACTTAGAATAACGTGGAGAAGAGAGATAGAGAGAGAGAGAGAGAGAGAGAGAGAGAGAGAGATGATGATGATGATGAACGGTTTCTGTAACAGCGACTTCGTCTGTAAAGATTAAAATAAATTCAAAGTGTATCAGGACGTAGCCACCAACACAGCATTTTTGGAGGTAGTGATTTTCTAGGCAACATAAATACGAGCAGTAGTTTGCCAGTGTTTTCTGAACCGTCCAAATGCACAATTGCCTGTGGCGGGGATCGAACTCGGTACCTTGATCATACTCGGTAAATTGTCACAGACACGCTCTGTACTATACCGCTACAGAACTGGACCGGTGTAAAGATATGTTGTAGAATGGATATAATTTATCCGTGGCTTATACTCTTGCGAGTATTAGGTGACTAATTGATTGAATGGTGGTGATTTGCTGTACTACTCAATATTCAACTTTCAGCTCCCTACAGAGCATAGAGTCCAACAAACCGTGTCATATCTTTAGCTATTGCCTTAATTTTTTTTGTCGCAACAATTCTTTTTGTTTGTGTTCAACTCTTTTCATCAGGTTTGTCTTGACATTTTTCTTTTTAATTTTCCCCTCGATAATAGATGTGGGGCACACACACACACACCCACACCCACCCACACCCACATATAAATTGCCAGAGAATTTTCACGAAAATGATGATTTATTGTCTCTTCATCACAGGTTTCCTCTCACATTTTGCTCTTTCTGTACCTGGAAAAGATGTACTCAGAACGTCCATAGAGCCTGCTGGAAAGTGCACATACATGAAGAATTTGTCACAGACTTACTATGACAAGAACCAAGATTGATTAAAGATCGAACGCTATTCTACCACTGTTGCTTGTTTCCCCCTTTGATGCCAGCAAAACTAATCAAAACATCAAGTTACACAACATCAAGTTACACAACATCAAGTTACACAGATTTTTGACATCGGAGAATCACAAGAACATTATTTATTAATAGGACATTAGCATATACTATTAAATGATATATTTCTAACCAATCAGAGGGCATCAATTAGAGACTAAAAACAAAAAAAAAACAATGCTTACAGGTGAAAACAAAACCACGACAATGTTCTAATTGCTGTTACACATTTTTAATTGTATTTTTACATTTGTTTTAGCAGTAGATATCTCATGAACTATGCAATTGCTGCACTACAAACTTAACTATTATAAATATATGCCTTTATTTTTGTCTTCGATAATAGCTTGTTCTTAACAATTGTTTTTACCATTTTCATTGTATGTTCACTGTTTTGTATTTTCTTGAAAAAGATCTTTAGGTTGAAACGTTGAAAATATTTTTATATTGTTATTTGTAAGTTTTCTGACATATACCATATAGTCCGACAGTCTGTTGAACATCGTAAAACTACGACAAAACTTGTGTTCTACGTGAGTACTATTAATATTTTCTTGGAAAGATAGTATAACCGTTTAGTTATTATATAAGGGAACAAATCAGAATGGAGTAGACGGTATTTGAACTAGGTCCATTCAGCTGACACCTATTCGCCTCGCAACTTGAGTCAATACGTTTTCCGAATTTGACAATGCATCATCTCTAAAAAAAAATATGTGATTTTAGTCAAAACTCCCAACTTGTTTAACATAAGGAGATTTTAGTCAAGACTCCCAACGTGTTTCACATAAGGAGATTTTAGTCAAGACTTCCAACGTGTTTCACATAAGGATATTTTAGTCAAGACTCCCAAAGTATTTCACATAAGGAGATTTTAGTCAAGACTCCCAACGTGTTTCACATAAGGAGATTTTAGTCAAGACTTCCAACGTGTTTCACATAAGGAGATTTTAGTCAAGACTCCCAACGTGTTTCACATAAGGAGATTTTAGTCAAGACTCCCAACGTGTTTCACATAAGGAGATTTTAGTCAAGACTCCCAACGTGTTTCACATAAGGAGATTTTAGTCAAGACTCTCAACGTGTTTCACATAAGGAGATTTTAGTCAAGATTCCCAACGTGTTTAACATAAGGAGATTTTAGTCAAGACTACCAACGTGTTTCACATAAGGAGATT
Source organism: Meghimatium bilineatum (assembly GCA_034231615.1). Classification (NCBI taxonomy): domain Eukaryota; kingdom Metazoa; phylum Mollusca; class Gastropoda; order Stylommatophora; family Philomycidae; genus Meghimatium; species Meghimatium bilineatum. The sequence goes on from CM067316.1 coordinate 57,732,255, forward strand.
TTAGTCAAGACTACCAACGTGTTTAATACAAGTATACGTACACACAGTTCCCTATATATAACTACTGGAAGAAAGAAAACATGTCTACTGCAAGATTACTGAAGATCAAAAGTGGGGAAATCGATATACAGGCTAAATTTGAATCAATGCGAGGACTATCTAATCACGCCCAGATCATACGGCGTCATCAGAACATCAGACGAGAAGGGGAGAAGGAGATTCGCGCAATCGAGATTGAAACTCGACTCATAGCCACTACGATTCTTCGAACTCAGTCGGAATATTCCAGTAAAATGAAAAAATTTGAGTCAATGGAGGAGGACTCTCGATCCAATCAATCAAAAGCAATGCGGTCTCAGAACAAACACCAGCTACACTTGAAACGACCCAAAGTACAGATGGAAAGAAAAGATGTTCTTCTGTTTCGTATTGAGAAGAGAGACGGAAGAGATATTTATATTCGAGAAGCGACAAAGAAAATAGATACAAATAGTTTATTTTTCACTTAACGATGTAGTTTTATGTTGAAAAAAACTAATTCAACTCGTATATTTTGGTCATCTTTTTGTACTCACAAATATAACAGTTGTTTCTCTTTGAAGGCAGAAGCTTTTATTCTCTTATGGATCCTGAAACTTATCAATACAATACATGATTTCTGTGATATTCTGTGTGTATTTAAATTTGCAAAAGCATATTTTGCCATAGAATTGTGTAAATAATAAAAGATTTCTACATTTTTACAAGGTATATTAACGTTTTCTATTTTTTTAAATGTACATATGCTTACTGAATCTAATACACTTGAAATATTTAGTAAATATATTTTTGTCATGGGAAACGGTGTCATGGAGGGTTAAGTATGAATGAAGGGTTAATATGAGCTTATCATGAGAAACGGTGTCATGGAGGGTTAAGTATAAATGAAGGGTTAATATGAGCTTTATCAAGAGAATGGTGTCATGGAGGGTTAAGTATGAATGAAGGGTTAATATGAGCTTTATCAAGAGAATGGTGTCATGGAGGGTTAAGTATGAATGAAGGGTTAATATGAGCTTTATCATGAAAAACGGTGTCATAGAGGGTTAAGTATGAATGAAAGGTTAATATGAGCTTTATCATGAGAAACTGTCATGGAGGGTTAAGTATGAATGAAGGGTTAATATGAGCTTTATCAAGAGAATGGTGTCATGGAGGGTTAAGTATGAATGAAGGGTTAATATGAGCTTTATCTTGAGAAACTGTCATGGAGGGTTAAGTATGAGTGAAGGGTTAATATGAGCTTTATCTTGAGAAACTGTCATGGAGGGTTAAGTACGAGTGAAGGGTTAATATGAGCATTGCGTTTGTTATCATGCGTCGTATAAGACATTATTTCTTATATGTTTATTACTAACGTTTCAAAAGTGAAGTTTGACTCAGTTAGCTTTCAGATCACCATCAATTCACACAGGATACACCCACAGGTAAACAGATAACATTGTAAGTATATCTGAGATTACAACTAGAGTGACTGTTCTCATAGATAAACAGATAACATTGTAAGTATATCTGAGATTACAACTAGAGTGACGGTTCCAGTTTGACCTTATGGTTGACAAATGCTGGTTGACAAATGCTGGTTGACAAATGCTGGTTGACAAACATTATTTTCTGTCCGTAAATTGATGTTCGTTTCTGGCTACACACAATTCAAGCCCAGCTCTTTTATTCCGGATATGGAAAAGGCATCAAAACCCTCATAATTTTTTTTGCTGCGTTCGTTCTCAAATTTCCACCATCTCTCTTATAAAAGGACAATGGTTTTATTAGACACAGAAGGATGTAGTCCAGAGAATGGAAATGCGTTGTCATTTCGGTGTTGGTACTTAATGTGCTGAGGTCAAGGAACTAATCTGCGAACATGCCGATGACACAAATGTTGTGATTTACTCATACGGGTCGGTCGTCGGCCACCAGCGATGCGCATGCAGCTTTACTGCAAGATCACAAGAAAGAACAGTACAGGAAGCCAGTGGAGCATTTACTGCAACAACAAGCAGTCTATGGGTGAAAATATTTGCCGTAATCAGGTACTAAAGTGGCTGGAATCGCAATCCTATTCCGAAGTCATCTCAAGTTTGACGTCCCTCATCATTTTGGCACCATCAGCTGTAAACGTATTAAATGCTACACCTGTGTATACATCACCCAGACTAGGTCCGTCACATGTTGGCATCATCAGCTGTAAACGTATTAAATACTACTCCCGTGCCCATGTCACCCAGACCCTTTCTGTCACATTCCCAAAAAAAACACATTACAATTGAAGATTGAAGGGCCAAAAACCATCTTATAATTGAATATTGAAGAGTCAAAAACCATCTTATCATTGAAGATTGAAGAGTCAAAAACCATATTATCATTGATGATTGAAAAGCCAAAAACCATCTTATCATTGAAGATTAAACAGCCAAAAACAACCTTATCATTGAAGATTAAACAGCCAAAAACCACCTTATCATTGAAGAGAATTTCATATGTGTTCCTATCAACATCATCTATGCCATCATCTACAAGACTTGCACGTTTAAATAATCACCTTTCTCATGCTCCACACACCCAGACATGCTCCACACACCCAGACATGCTCCACACACACAGACATGCTCCACACACACAGACATGCTCCACACACACATACATGCTCCACACACACAGACATGCTCCACACACACAGACATGCTCCACACACACAGACATGCTCCACACACACAGACATGCTCCACACACACAGACATGCTCCACACACACAGTCATGCTCCACACACACAGTCATGCTCCACACACACAGACATGCTCCACACACACAGACACAATCTGTCTCCTCCACCTAAATAATTCCTTTTTCTTTTTCCATGTCCCTATATAAATCTATGTGACGCCTTGGGGGGCGGCGGAAAGGGGCGACATATCGCCTACGTGGAGAACCACTTCTATAGCAGTTTATCGATTGTGAATGTATGTGAGTATCTGAACCTGTATACCAATAAATGCCCTCGTAACATATACATGACCCTACAGTTAAGTTCCTTTCTGGTTTTCTTTAATAGCTCGATATCCCTAATTAAACAAATACAAGCGCCGTTTCAAAACCTGTAATTCAACTCTTATGTTCAAGTATCGATTTCGGGTCCTGTAGTTAAGTGCTATACACCTGACAGGTAAGAACAGTTCTGGAATCAGACTGTGGCAACCAACGGTTGTATATAGTGACAAACGGTTGGTTAAACAAGTAGATTACATGAACTAGAGGAATAAATGGGTTTTCAAGAATTAAGTGTTAGGCTGTAAAATGGTGTGTTGATTTCACGAAATGTCGTTTCATTCATGTACTCCAATCACAGGATATGATAATACGGCTATTCTGAAATCGGATGTGTTTGACAGGAAGGCGCATATAACTCAGCAGCGCTATAAACTAGCATCGCAACGTATTTCACGCTCCCTGGCGGATATAGTATCACACGATATTTCGTGTTGGTTATCAGAGAACGCAGAAGAAGAACGAGATAGGTGGGCTCATTACATTGCATGGAAGGCGCTTATATACTACAAATGTGCTTTTTATGTATCTATTCACATGTTAATAAAACATTTTATGCTTATGAGGTAATATCAATGGGGTACTGTCAATGAAGTACTATCAATGGCGTACTGTCAATGAAGTGCTATCAATGGCGTACTGTCAATGAAGTACTATCAATGGCGTACTGTCAATGAAGTACTATCAATGGCGTACTGTCAATGAAGTGCTATCAATGGGGTACTGTCAATGAAGTACTATCAATGGCGTACTGTCAATGAAGTGCTATCAATGGGGTACTGTCAATGAAGTACTATCAATGGCGTACTGTCAATGAAGTGCTATCAATGGGGTACTGTCAATGAAGTACTATCAATGGCGTACTGTCAATGAAGTGCTATCAATGGGGTACTACCAATGGGATATTATCAATGGGAAACTATCAATGGCAAACTATCAATGGGAAACTATCAATGGGAAACTATCAATGGGAAACTATCAATGGGAAACTATCAATGGGAAACTTTCAATGGGAAACTATCAATGGGAAACTATCAAAGGGAAACTATCAATGGGAAACTATCAATGGGAAACTATCAATGGGAAACTATCAATGGGAAACTATCAATGGGAAACTATCAATGGGAAACTATCAATGGGAAACTATCAATGGGATATGCGAACTCGAGTACTACGGATGAAGACAAGATGCGTTCTAGGTCTTAAGTTTTCAAGTTTGTGAGCATATGTAATTATTCAGGGTGTTCACTCGGAGATGTACATAAACAATGTGTTGATGGGGTAGAAAAAAAGTTGTTGTCAAGGGGAAAAGGGGGGAGGGAACTAACACTACCAATTGTTATGTAACACAATTAAATTGCTTGAATGTGAACAATTTTGTTTATCTTTTCTTAAAATCTGAAATATTAAATATTTCAAGTTTTAAAAAATTTAGCGTGGAAGGGAGGGAGGCGGAGGTTTTTTTTTTTGGGGGGGGGGGGGGACATAATTCAGAAGCGGAATTTCCCTGAATTCCTAACAGGGTGGGGGAAGAGGGTAAAAATCGAGAAATAATTGTTTACGAAATTTATGGACATCGCCTAGGGTGTTATATCCAACCAATTATGTCTTATGGATGTGAAGCATCGACTGTAAAGAAAAAAGTTCAAAGTGAACTGGGGGATACTGAATTGTGGTTTTTGAGAAGAATGATGGCAATTTTATCGACATCTACGAAAATTAATGTAGAAGTCCTCAGGGATGCAGGAGTAGAAAGACAAAATAACAAAAATTAGAAGCAGATAATCAAGATTTTTAGAGTTTTTGATTAGAAGAGCGAAAATTGAACATTTGGATGTTCAATCCGAGTCAATCCGAGTTCGATTCCCGGCTGACGCAATTATTTTACACAAAATTTACTGTGGAACTTGCATCACAACGTACTTCACGCTCCCCGGCGGAAATCACACGAAATATTCGTTGTGGTTATATGAGAGCGACGCTGAAGAAGAAGAAGAAGAACATTTGTTAACCACTGGAATGATCAAGGGGAGAAGAGACAGAGGTAATCAAAGAGATAACTTTTTCATGGGTTGTCGCGTTGACAATGAGACAATGTCACCAACTGACTTACTTATTATCAGCACATACACTACACGGCAAGGCACTTGATTGAATGATTGATTGATTGATTCACATTTGGACTTGCAGCGATCTCTACTATATTGTCGTAACTTTATCTGTTGCTTCCTATATCGGATGGGACAGCTAACTAAACCCCAAAACCTCCCTAGTCGCATCTTACGACATGCATGAAAGATAAACAGTATTTTTTTTCAATTTCAACAACAGCTACTTTGAGAATTCGACGACGGATCGATATGATTTAAGAAAACAATATAACGAATATTTAAACTTTACTCCTCTTGAAGGATATGGCAACCAACGGTTGAACCTCGTACCTTAAAAAAAATTAATTGACTTTCTTTGTTAGTCACCGATGCATTTTAAGTTTATCACTAAAAATCTTGTGCATAGTTAATTAATTATCTTCTTGTAACGCCCTCCTGACTCCCCAATTTTTTTCATCTGTTCCTCCCTCGATGTTTCCGTTGCCCCAATGGGGAGGATATGGCTCCCACTGAGAACCACTGCTACAGTATGAGTTTCAGATACGTTTTAGAGCTATACTAGTGACAACTTGTGAAACTGGTCATAATGTCATTCTCTGCTGCACACTCTCAAATCCCTGCAGATTAGCAGGATTTAGCCAGGAGGACAGAATACGTTATGTCAAAGCTTATAGCTTGGCTGCACCGACATCAGCATGGCTTCTAAGTCGACCCTTAATGGGATGAGTCAACTCCACCCCCTAAAATCTCATTAGTCTCCTCTTGCGACATGCATGGCAGGTAACAGTATCACTATTCTTTGCTCCCATTTCGACTCCCATCAACACACGGGCGATACGTGAAATATATATCATAAGGTAATGTTGATACTGTAAGGGAATTCCCGGAAAATGTTTTACTGTTACCTTGGAACTGTTACCGTGACGTTGCAAGTTCCGACATAGTGCAGCCATGTATCGTATTTATCTGTGGATGACGTCAGTCGACAATGTGTAAACATCTATAACTATATTTTTGTCTTATAAATTTGATGACTTATTTTATTTGGATCTATTGTCTGTTCAGTTCCTTATTAATAATTAGTAGCAATACCCGGCGTTGCCCCGATGAGAATAAGAAGAGAAAAAAAACGTGGTATTCTCCATGTTTTTTCCGCCATGATTGTTAAGAATAGAAGAATTATTGACTAATTGAATCTGATTATTTTTTTTCAAAAAATACACCAAAAATTAGTCATAAATTATACACCTGGTGTATTCTGGTGCATACCATTGACTTATATAATATTACACAGTAACCAAATTTACCTATACAGTAATATATGTCGGCATATGCTATCTGTTCAATGCGTTTATTATCACCCAAAAAATGAGTACAATAAACCAATGGACACGAATAGTTTTCTTATAATGTAGTAACGTCTTTGTTGTGCTATATTTTATAACGAAAAAAAATAAAATAAAACTCCCACAGTCTCTGGGATCAAACTCCGAAAAAAATCATTGTAAATAGCTGATGTGAGCTGCTACGGACTGAGCAAACCCAGACAAACGAAATAGGTTGCAAAATTAAACGGTTTATATACAAAGTATTCTTATTACAACAACCGCCACTTTGATAATTCGGCGACGGATCGATATGATTTAAGACAACAATATAACGGAAGATATGAACAGTATTCTGCAATTCCCTGATAGCCAAATATATATATACACGACATTAGCAAAAGACAAGGAGAAATAATAGTGCACATGTTAAAACGGAGTAAACATCGATTGAAATGCAACAATATTATTTATAGGTCTAATCCCCTTTGTGTATTTGACCATCTTTATTTGTACAATGGTCAAATATTAACCTGGAAGTTTCATCGTCAACTTTGCCGGTAGACTAAAGTGATTAGATTTCTGATATTGGCGACAGGTGATCCCAGGATCTCATTAGTTACTGTGCTAAATTGCATCCGAATCGGTCAAGTCGTTTAGATTTCTATAATGAGCAGACAAAACGGATTTGTTCATATATATAATAATAATAAAACACATAACCCGTCAGAGTCGTAGGAGTGTTATATTGAGATATTTAGTGCAGAAAGATCTCCATAGATTTATATCCTCTATTATCCTGATGAGTTTGGAAACTTTACACACTATCTAGTCCTTGATATTAACCAGCCATGTCTTCTTCTCGCCTCCCCGTCTTCTTCCACCCTCCACCGCACCTTGAAGACCAACTTTTGTCATCAGGTGCCTGTAACACTGGAGTTAACGAAGTTTCACGATTGTTAGCAGTGATTCTTGTTGACCATCTACTAAGCTAATTCTGTCATACACAATCACATTGTTCTTATGTTCTCGGTAACAGATATCCAACACACGTCTATAGAAAATACTCTCTAAGTCCGCAGTTAGTCTATACCTCACAGCCACATAGAAATATTGACAGAACTAAAGATAATTATATAAGCTAATCTTAACACGGGTCGAAATTCTGAATAACCATGTTCATTTTTTACATCTTGTCAGAACTTGCTTTAACTACTTGTTATTTTAGAAGTTATATGCCTGAATTCCGAAACACAAAAAACGGATGAGAATTATCTCTGAATAAAATCATGTCAATTGTAAATACATCACTTTAAGAATAAGTGGAAGCAGATGCAGCGAACCGCAGAACCAAATGATCCCTACCATCAAATGTCACGCAAGGAACAAACCGTCATCTTCAGACTACGAACTAGCCATAAAAAACTGAGAAGTCACATGTTCTGAAAACTGAAGATTGGCGAGACAGACCTGTGCTCAGAGACCGCAGAACACATTCTTCATGCATGTCAACTCTACCAAGAAGAGAGGGAGAAAATATGGCCTACTGAGACGGCACTGCTTCCAGACTAAAGGGGTTCCATGGATGACATGAAGCTAATCATACAATTCATTGAAGCTATTGGCGCTGTAACCTGATATCTGACTGAAGCTATTGGCGCTGTAACCTGATATCTGACTGAAGCTATTGGCGCTGTAACCTGATATCTGACTGAAGCTATTGGCGCTGTAACCTGATATCTGACTGAAGCTATTGACGCTGTAACCTGATATCTGACTGAAGATATTGGCGCTGTAACCTGATATCTGACTGACGCTATTGGCGCAATAACCTGATATCTGACTGAAGCTATTGACGCTGTAACCTGATATCTGACTGAAGCTATTGACGCTGTAACCTGATATCTGACTGAAGCTATTGACGCTGTAACCTGATATCTGACTGAAGCTATTGGCGCTGTAACCTGATATCTGACTGAAGCTATTGACGCTGTAACCTGATATCTGACTGAAGCTATTGGCGCTGTAACCTGATATCTGACTGAAGCTATTGGCGCTGTAACCTGATATCTGACTGAAGCTATTGGCGCTTTAACCTGATATCTGACTGAAGCTATTGACGCTGTAACCTGATATCTGACTGAAGCTATTGGCGCTGTAACCTGATATCTGACTGAAGCTATTGGCACTGTAACCTGATATCTGACTGAAGCTATTGGCGCTGTAACCTGATATCTGACTGAAGAACGATGATGAAGAAGATTTACCTGAGTTGGAGAATTAAAAACAAAATTTAACACATAAAACAAAACAAAATTTAACACATAATAACAAATTGTTGTTTTTGAAATAATAAATCTAAAAACTATTTTGACAATCAAATAATTATTGTTTCAACATCTCCGGCATTAAAGACCACTGAAATGAAATGTTTGTGTGGTTATGTATATGTTTGGAGTTAGCTTGAGAGACAAAATCAGGAATGAAGCACTACGGAAACAATTAGGGATCAAGTCAACAATAGAATACATCCAGAAACAACAAATTAAATGGTACGGCCACATAACCAGGCAGAAATAGCAAAGCATTATCCAAAAAAACGATACGAAAACAGGAGACCTATTGGACACCCTCGTAAAAGGTGGATAGATAGTGTATTAGAGACACTCGGAAATATAACAGCGGAAGAGTCACACAGAAGGGCAAAAGACCGTACACTCACTCTCCCCTCAATACCGAAAGGTACATGAGGACAGAAAGAATAATAATAATATTAATTATTGTTATTATTTTATATTGTCAGAGATATCTTATACTGCTTTTGTTGTTATCAAACTCCTGGAGATTAGTATGATATAGTCCGTAGAACGGAATGCATTGTGTCATAGTTTTTCATGGTTTCATATGCTGTAGCTTAGCTGCGATATCTGCACCGTTCGGCTTGACAAATACGACTTACGCATGAGATGTCAGAAACAAAATGAGAGAATCCAGAAAGTCCACAGCAGCACAAAATAACCAAACATTCACTTTCCTGGAACCAAACATTCACTTTCCTAGAACCAAACATTCACTTTCCTGGAACCAAACATTAACTTTCCTGGAACCAAACATTCACTTTCCTGGAACCAAACATTAACTTTCCTGGAACCAAACATTCACTTTCCTGGAACCAAATATTATCTTTCCTGGAACCAAACATTCACTTTCCTGGAACCAAACATTCACTTTCCTGGAACCAAACATTCACTTTCCTGGAACCAAAAGGAGAACATTTCAGTTGGGTGGCGAAAAATATTCAATATAGGATCATAGAACGCTCTTGTGTTGCTGGGGAGAAAAGAAATAGCAAAACGGTTGCGTGTCAGACATGTAGTTGGAGTAAAAAAAGAAGGTGTCCGGGTGGAGTTGATTATCCCATCTCATAGAGAGTCAAAGTGAATTAGAAACCATCCTAAAGTTGGATGTGTCAGGCCGAAAAGCACATATATTACAGTGTATGCTAGACATGCAAGAAAGTTAAATCATTTCCATCTTACCTGCCTACGTAAATTACTAAACATCCATTGGTGGGACAAAGTACCAGACTACGAGGTCTTGGAAAAATCAACCTCAATAAGCATCCACACAATACTTATGAAGGCGCAGGCACGCTGGGCAGGCCATCTTGTGCGTATGGAGAACTCGCGTTTGCCAAAACAAATATATTATGGAGAACTCAAGGCAGGATTTCGAAAAGCTGGTGGACAGAAAAAGCGTTTCAAAGACACGCTCAAGTCATCCTTGAAACATCTTAACATTGACGTAGGCGCTTGGGAGAGCCTCGTTCAGGATAGAACAGCATGGCGTTACAGCATTAGAACGGGAGCACTAGCGGCAGAAGAATTCAGACAAGAAACTGCAAGACAGAAGCGGACACGTAGAAAAGAAAAAACATCTCAACCTCACACAGATACCTTCTATTGTTGTCAATTCTGTAAAAGAACATTTTGTGCGCGCTTTGGACTTGCTAGTCATTTAAAAACGCACTATTAACTTTATTATTTATTGTTATTCTTATTATGGTTGGGTTTTTGGTCATCGTCGATCACGACGGACGAACATCATCATCATCATATTACAGCAAGACATTTAAACCATGTGACAATGCTATTCATTTTTCGGACTGCATCCGGCTAATGAGCAACAGTTTGAGAATGAACTCAGAAGTTGAACCAAAAAAGAGTTCAGAGAAGTCATGTTTGTCTTCCCTCTACAATTCATACTCACTTAGCCAGACTATAGACTGCTATCATACTCACTTAGCCAGACTATATACTGCTATCATACTCACTTAGCCAGACTATAAACTGCTATCATACTCACTTAGCCAGACTATAAACTGCTATCATACTCACTTAGCCAGACTATAGACTGCTATCATACTCACTTAGCCAGACTATAGACTGCTATCATACTCACTTAGCCAGACTATACACTGCTATCATACTCACTTAGCCAGACTATACACTGCTATCATACTCACTTAGCCAGACTATAAACTGCTATCATACTCACTTAGCGCATTGAAAGATCCAAAGAACACGAGCATGAATGAACTTACGGCCTGCTTACTACACCTCAGCAGTACCACCAAAGAAACAGTACTGCAGTGGATCCCAGGTCACTGTGGCATACTTGGAAATGAAAAAGCTGATCTCCTGGCAAGGAAAGGGGGTTCACTGGAACAAATAGAAAATGATAATACCTACTATGAAAGTAAGACCATGTTAAAAGCAGAATATACGAAAAAGTGGAAGCAAATGCACCCAACTGCAGAACCAAATGACCCTACCACCAAATGTCACGCAAGGAACAAACCATCATTTTCAGACTACGAACTGGTCACAACAGACTGAGAAGTCACATGTTCCGAAAGCTGAAGATTGGTGAGACAGACCTGTGCAACTGTGGACTGAGCCCAGAGACTGCAGAACACATTCTTCATGCCTGTCAACTCTACCAAGAAGAGAGGGAGAAAATATGGCCTACTGAGACGACACTGCTCCCAGACTTGAGGGGTTCCATGGATGACCTGAAACGAATCAAACAATTCATTGAAGCTATTGGTGCTGTAACCTGATATCTGACTGAAGCTATTGGCGCTGTAACCTGATATCTGACTGAAGAACGATGAAGAAGAAGAAGAATACTCACTTAGCCAGACTATATACTGCTATCATACTCACTTAGCCAGACTATATACTGCTATCATACTCACTTAGCCAGACTATATACTGCTATAATACTCACTTAGCCAGACTATATACTGCTATCATACTCACTTAGCCAGACTATATACTGCTATCACACGTATCTAATTAAGGTATGTTATGGTCTATGACATTGATAATATTTCAGGCTCCCGTGTTTGTTGTTCTTTCTGCAATCAACACTTCCCTTCCGCTCCATTTTCTTCCACCCAACACCGTACCCTGAAGAATATCTTTTGTCATCGAGGAATGTCTCA
>CM067316.1:57746784-57771784 GCA_034231615.1 Meghimatium bilineatum
CATTTGACATTGTGTCTGGTGCATCCAACTGTAGGTAAAGAGTAAGATGACATTGACTCTGGTGTATCCTACTTTAGTTAATGAGTCATATGGCATGGACTCTGGTGTATCCGACTGTAGGTAAAGAGTCATTTGACATTGTGTCTGGTGTATCCGACTGTAGGTAAAGAGTCATTTGACATTGTGTCTGGTGTATTCAACTGTAGGTAAAGAGTCATTTGACATTGTGTCTGGTGCATCCGACTGTAGGTAAAGAGCAAGATGACATTGACTCTGGTGCATCCAACTGTAGGTAAAGAGTCATTTGACATTGTGTCTGGTGCATCCGACTGTAGGTAAAGAGTAAGATGACATTGACTCTGGTGCATCCAACTGTAGGTAAAGAGTCATTTGACATTGTGTCTGGTGTATCCGACTGTAGGTAAAGAGTCATTTGACATTGTGTCTGGTGTATCCGACTGTAGGTAAAGAGTCATTTGACATTGTGTCTGGTGCATCCGACTGTAGGTAAAGAGTAAGATGACATTGACTCTGGTGCATCCAACTGTAGGTAAAGAGTCATTTGACATTGTGTCTGGTGTATCCGACTGTAGGTAAAGAGTCATTTGACATTGTGTCTGGTGTATCCAACTGTAGGTAAAGAGTCAATTGACATTGTGTCTGGTGTATCCGACTGTAGGTAAAGAGTCATTTGACATTGTGTCTGGTGCATCCGACAGTAGGTAAAGAGTAAGATGACATTGACTCTGGTGTATCCTACTTTAGTTAATGAGTCATATGGCATGGACTCTGGTGTATCCGACTGTAGCTAATGAGTCATGTGCCTGATGGAATTTCCTTACATACACTGAAGATATGTGAGGTGCCTGTTATACATTGAACAGTTCTTACCTTTTTCATCACGTTGTGGTTGGCAGCCTCAATCCTGAGTCTGTGTCGCCTGACTGATTTGTCTTGCGGCATGCTCTCTAGTAATTAATGTTTACATTGATCCTGATATCTAAAGGTGAAGGTAGGTCCCATGCAGCAACTATTAGTTGGGGGCAGTTTCCTTCCTTGCTGTACTTATCTTCGCTAAATAATGAGTCAGTTTTGCAGCTGTTCTACCTGCTAGAGATTACCCTATAATTTTTGGCTATATCGATTTTCTTAACATACAAAACCAAAGTGTGTTTTATTTAAATGGAATCTCACTGAATAAAAGTAGATTGTCATTATGTTTTATTGTTTATGTTTTAATCCTGCCATTTTGACTATTTTGTAAACCAACAATTTGGTTAGAAATAGTTCCAACCATCTGGCAACTTTGACCCAGTCTACTAAAACGACATCACCCACTATCTTAAATTGATGGCAATGAAATGACAAAAGTCAGACCACTTGTTTCTAAAATGAAACCTTAAAAAAACATAATGACAAAAGTTTTCAATTCCTAATGACTAAAACTACATTAACAAACTAAACGATTAATATTTCTGTGGTTATTAGCTGCTATAGAGAACTCATGTCATCCGATAGAATGTAGAAGGAAATTAGATGTCTTGATGGAAATGACACTTTAATTTGACTTTGATGGAGCACGGCCATATAAATATACGGTCATGATGATCATCATCAAGTGCCGTCTCCACAACGAAGGTTGGCTGCAACGGATCTTCAACATCCCCTGTCTCTTGTCTTGGTGGTGCACTCTGCAAGACTGTAACCTGTCCATCGTGTGATGTTACTCTCCCACTTGTATCTCTGCCTACCTCTTGCTCGCTTCCCATGACTTTACCCTCAAGTAAGGTCTTCAATAAGGTTTCTTTATTTCTCTCAGTCTTTTAATGTATCCAAAATATTTTATTTGTCTGATCTTTATTTCTCTCAGTAATTCTTTCTTCATATTAAGTGTTTTTAGCACCTCTTTATTTGTTCTCTTCTCTTTCCATGATATTCTCCCTATTCTCTTATATACCCACAACTAAAAGGCACCAATTCTGTCTTCTAATTGTTTATTTAGTGTCCATGTTTCTGAGCCATACATTAATATAGAATAGATGTAGCATTTTATAAGGCAATCCTGGTATGAAGCCATTATTTCATTATATACAGTTCATCAAGTAGTGAGAATAATGTGCGTGTCTAACTATCCTTGGACCGGAGCAAAATATCAGATACTATTTTACTGATATGAATGATATCAATATAGTATCGATCTGTAATAGGCCAAAACACCCCTCTAATACAGGACTTTATTGTTAGCTTCAACAGCTCTCCTCAGTTGAATATTTGGTTTCAATGAGTTAGATCAATCATGGCCGTCTGCAATATAAGACTACTAACTAATTGAAATCGTGCCTTATATTGACACTTGATTAATTCCTGTTAATTTTATTGATCACTATGATAATACTGTGTGTGAAAGCCAATGAAAATCAAGGGAATAATCATCATCTTCTTCTTCAGCATTCATTCTTAAACTCCCGCTGGATCTCTCTTGTAGCAGGACAATGAACCTTCTAGATCTACAGCAGGATGCAGTCCAGATAATGAAAATGCGTTGTTTCATAGCTTTATTTGCGCCAATAACCCGATATATACGTCTTCGGTGGGAAAAATGGATCATTTATAAAGCTTTATTTTAATTATCCAATGGCTCCATTTACTATAGATGTTCATGGGTTAACTATATCGTATAACTAAGTGGTACAATCCACGGGCATCTCATTGGCGTTGTGGTTAAGTAATTCCTTTTGAGCTCAAGATGTCGCGGGTTCGAACCGACACAAATTCCAAAAAGATATAAATTCTCACAATGCGCAGAGAATCGACTTCAAGTCACAATAGTTTTCTTAAATATGCTCCGTCTCTCTGATAGAAGCAACATGCAAATATGAAACTTAAAGTGAGAATCAAAAGGAATTTCCGAAAACAATACACTCGCAAACAAGAACCAGGATCGATTCAATGACCTCATGAGCACATGCAGATAGATTGACAACTATGCCAGAAAGATCTTCACTAATAGAATTTAAATGAAAAATAATTTAGCGACCACACATTTTATTAAACGTTTTTGTCTCTCCAAAAGATGTCTATTAAAACGAAGTGAAGAACATATTTTATAATGTTTAAGTATTGCATCACAAAAATAAATAAATAAATGGTATTTACAGCTTTGGCTACTATTGACTACGAACTCTGGCCACATTTTGAAATTCAAACCATGTACAATATTTTTTTTCTAAGGTGAGGCAGATTGACCTACACGGATATAATTTTGAATCCTGCCAATCGGTTAACGCAATCGAAATCAATGATCATTTATTGTTCTTGTGCTTCATCGATTATTTTTATAGATCTATCGATGATTTTAGTTTAGGTCGGGCACGAGCTCGTAGACTATGAATGGTTATTGAGGGAAGGTTGCCAATACTGCTGAGTCAATATTCTGGGCAATGATGTTGATATTGGTGATAATTCATGCGATGAAGATGTTGAGAATGATATTGGTAATGCCAGAATGTGCCCGATCGATTGCTAGGGTGGCAAGAATAAATAGCTGTGGTTTTAGAATATTATAACAATGATAAGTTGTGGTGATATTAACAATGGTTATGGTGATGATGTATGAGGCTGTGATTGATTAATGGGTCGGTTGAAATTATCGCCGAAACTTCGGTGTATGCGCTTTGCAGATGTGGTAACACAAAAGGGCGGTGTACCTGTGAGATGAGCCCTAAGTGGGTGGATGTTAATCGGTTAAATTAGCGAGTCAGACTTCAGTTAGTGAATGATTGTCTACAATATAATACCTAATATCACAGAATGACTGTCTACAATATAATACGTAATGGCGAATTGGGAATGCAAACTTTTTAATGTCACAGTTGCCTATTTCTGTGGTTTTCATTGGTCACAAAGATTATATTTTTTGTGTATGACAGTGAATACAAATCAAGAGAATAGTCAAATTAATCATTTCAGAAGGATGGATTCCCCATTAGCCAATATTTCTTATACTGTAGACGACCATGGTTAGTGGGATGAATAATAATTAGACGCTACTATCCAGGATTATCATAGCGAATTTTGTGTTTGTGTTTGCTTTCAATTAACCAGCTCGATTTCTCACGTGATTTAAGCAGAAGAGCATGAAAACGTTGTGCTACGCCCTTTTATTTTTTGCCTATAGGCCTAGCACATCCGCGTAGCGCAGTGGTTAACGCACTAGTTTCACATATGAGTGTTCCTGAGTTCATTCCCCATTTGAGGTGGAAATGTATTTTTTAAAACGCAACGGCTCCCTGGTCGACCCATCCTTAATTGAGTACAGGATCAGTCCAGGAAGTAAAGACTGCGAAGGAGAGGAGATGCCTACCGCCCTCATATAGCACAGCCACTGAAGTATAAGATCGCTAACATCTCAAACTCCTACGGCAGATAAATG
The DNA here is from genome assembly GCA_034231615.1 of Meghimatium bilineatum. NCBI lineage: Eukaryota > Metazoa > Mollusca > Gastropoda > Stylommatophora > Philomycidae > Meghimatium > Meghimatium bilineatum. The sequence goes on from CM067316.1 coordinate 57,751,217, forward strand.
TATGTGTTAATTTTACTATGTTTATTTATATACTTGGAGTCAGTCGCGTGCCAAAAAATAACCAAGGACTGAAATTTGCGAAATTCATGGAAATAATTATTTAAAATATCAGCCTCTCAGGTCATTTTACTTTCTGTAAACAGGTCTTTACTGGATGCTGGTCATAGCAGATGCGACCTGAGCTGCCGACATTGTTAGGAGAACCAAATTCCACATGATCTCCACGACCTATATAAATTTAGTTCATGCAACGAATAACGTAATATAGAAACACCGAAGATTTTTTACAACGAATAACGTAATATAGAAACACCGAAGATTTTTTACAACGAATAACGTAATATAGAAACACCGAAGATTTTTTACAATGAATAGCGTAATATAGAAACACCGAAGATTTTTTACAATGAATAACGTAATATATAAACAACGAGGATTATTTCCAACGAATAATGTAATATATAAACAACGAGGATTATTTCCAACGAATAATGTAATATTATTGTAATAAATAGTACATTATTATATATTATTATTACATAATTACTATTATATATTAATGTAATAATCCATCGAGGATTATTTCCAACGAACAATGTAATATAGAAGCATCTAGGTGTTTTTCCAACGAATAATGTCATCTAGAAGCATTGAGGATTTATTAATATTTTAAACAAATCATAATTCACCATACGGGATTTGAACCAGGTTCGTTTAGATGGCACCTAATCGTCTCGCTACTTGAGTCAACATGTTTGTGGCCGAAGACGGAATACGTGTTGGCCCAAGTTGCGAGACGAGTGGATACAATGTGATAGGATCTGGTTCAAATCTCGTTTGTTGAATTACGATTTTTCTTTATAGTAAAAAAAGATGAAATGGAATAAGTTTACACAAGGGCGCCGAAAGACATAGTTTCTGCTCTAAGTGTGTAATGTTATATATATATATATATATGTGTGTGTGTGTGTGTGTGTGTGTGTGTGTGTGTGTGTGTGGATGCGCATATTTGTGTATGTCTGTGTTTAGATTACGTATGCATGTATATTTGTATGTAATTACGCCAGTTATTCTTTATTTTGAATTTTTTAAAGAAAAAAAACAGCTAGGTAATTGTTGCTCCTCTGTTAAGTACGAATGGGGAGCACAAAATAGAGATAACGTTTCATACTAGGCATGTCGTAAGAGGCGACTAAGGAGGTTTTAGAGATAGGTTGTGCCATGACAAAATAAATAAATATTGTATATTTAACTAGAATTGGTGCACAGTTGTACTTACGAATTGGTACACAGTTGTACTTACGAATTGGTGCACAGTTGTACTTACGAATTGGTGCACAGTTTTAATGAAGTTTTACTTAATTTTTAACAAGGACACAGCGCATTCTGTTCGCTGAACTTGGGAATCTGCAGAAATTTGACAATGAACGATGAAGTAGAAGCGACACTTTTGCCTACCATGACTGTCGTAAGAGGCGACATTATCATTTTATACTTTTATTTTATATTTTCAATTTTTTGTGTGTACTGTAATTTCTCTACAAGTAACCAGTCACATTTCCGTTGCTCTCGCCTCTTTTCGTTTTGTGTTGCATTCCTGACCTGCCAGTTACTATATGGCTGACATGTGGTCCTTTCTTGATTTATTGTGTGTTTGCCCTATTTTTATAAAGATCTGTTGGTCGAAACTTCGAATATGTGTGTTATTTCATGTAAAATTCCGATTTAACCCCTTTTAATATTTAAACAAATATTTTCACTTAAAATCAATAACGGGGCAAGCACGTGAAAGACGTTTTTACCTATCTTTACAAACAAAAGCACATTGATATATCTCCCACCGTTCATCAGATGATTGTGTACCCGTTTCTCTTCACAAAGGTAGAAACTTCATTTCTACACGTAACACAATCAACTTCGAGAAGTAGTTCAGAGCTTCATAGAACGAACCAATTTGATTTGCTATCACAACGCCTTTTTGTATCTCTGCATCTATCTATTAACTGAGATGTGATTCAACAAAATTAGTTACAATTTAATAAAACAGCAGTTTGACTTGTACAGCACGCCTGCACAGTGAACAAATATAATCACAGCCTCAGCATGTTCTACATGTGAAGGGTTAGTAGGTAATGTCGCTCAGCGTTCTTCAACATCATACAGGAAATGTGATTGTCAGTGTATGAGGGGAATGCAATGCCATGGTTTAAAATGCTATATGTGCTCTGATGAAGATCTGAAATAGAAAAGTCAATTGTTTTTGTTATTGTTATTTATATTATATTATTATTAATAGTAGGTTTACGTAACACATATTTACATATTTATATTTACGTAGTTACATATTTATATTTACGTAGCCACATATTTATATTTACATAGTATGGACTATAATTTACGAGTGTTCAGGGGGGGAGGGGTTTGGAATAGTATGACCGTTGTTGACTAGGGTTTACGAACAGAACAGTGTGCAGCGAATGACAGTCACCCTCAGTTTCCTGGATGAGGAATATCCACAAGATATTTGGGTCAGAGTGTACACAGATGGGTCAGCACAGAATGCTGTGAGGAATGGAGGTGCAGGTATATATATAGAATATCCACACAAGCCTAGAGATACAATCAGAACACCGACAGGAAAATTCTGCAATAATTATGATGCAGAAATCCAGGCAATTAGTGTGGCAGCTAAAAAACTGCTGAACTCCAACTCTGACCTACAGCCTGTGGTATTCCTGACAGATGCAAGGTCAGTGCTTCAAGCTCTCCAGTCTGGAAAACTAACAGACTTAAAAAAACTACTTAGCGAATTGTCTTACCAGTATAGGGTAACCATGCAGTGGATACCCTCTCACTGTGGAATACCAGGAAATGAAAAAGCAGACCAACTGGCTAAGGAAGGTGCTGCCGAAGACCAACCAGATATACCAATCACCTACCATCAGAAAAAACAGATGATAAAGTCAATAAGAAAGCCACAAACACCAACACAAGATGATTATCACAATATGAACAGATCAGAACAAGTTATAATTCTACGTCTCAGAACAGGACACAACCGACTCCGCAGTCACATGTATACAAAGTTCAAGATTGGCAACACGGCCATGTGTACATGTGGACAGGCAGCACAGAGTGCCAAACATATACTTCAAGAGTGTTCTGAGCATGAAACGCTGAGGCAGACATATTGGCCAGAGGAAACAACACTGGAATCAAAGCTCTATGGGACACTGTATGAACTACAAAAGACAGTGAGTTTTATTCAGGAGACAGAATTACAGATATAGACATGTTTCAAGTGAACGAAAGAAGAAGAAGAAGACTAGGGTTTGACAGAAGTTGATGTCAACAAAACTGTTTTTTACACGCCAAATTAATTGTTTGAATTTAAATGGTTTTTCTAAAAATGCGAGAAATACTTGAGAATACGAGAAATGCAAGAAAACTTTTTTCGTCCTTTTTTTTACTAAATTGTTTACTAAATTGTTTACTAAATTTTACTAAATTTTACTAAATTATAAACATCGAAGGACAGGCATTTCTTTTAAAGATAATTAAGCAGGGGGTAGGGGTTACCAGAATTCTTGATATGTGTTGATAAGAGGGAAGGGTATTGTGTATTGTTTGTCATGTGACGTATTCCTTCCAGAACGTTGTCTTTCCGATGAACTCTCTGAACCTCTCTCTGTCTTGGACGATGTGGCTTGCATTTTCTAGCGATGTATTCATGTTATCTTTGACGTCGTCAGTCCATCGCCTTCTTGGTCTGCCCTTTCTCCTCAGCCCAGGTACTCTTCCCTCCATTATTTGTCTTTCTAAACAGTTGTGTCTCTTTATATGACCAAACAGGCGTAGTTTTCTTTTAGTTATTGTGTTTAGTAACCAACACTCTGGAATCTTCAATGTGTTTATAATATCTGAGTTTATGATTTTTTCCTTCTATGATATTCTAAGTATCTTTCTGTAGCATTTCAGCTCGAAGGCGTTGATCTTCTTTGCCTTGTTTTACTTAGGGTCCATGTTTCACAGCCGTATGTTGCAAATGGAAAAATAAAAGTTCGTAACATTAGCACTTTCGTTTCTATTTTGTTGTTTGTGTATTGTACTCCTGTATAAATGAAAAATGAAGTGTGTATTCCAGACAGTTTTATGATGATACTGTTCTCATTATATCTATATAGAATTGTTGTTAGAATAGTGAGAACTTGTACAGCAGACAACAAGACCATATAGTTTCATGGTAGGAAAAAAAAAGACTAGATAATAGTTGGGACATATTTAGCTGTAAATTGAGCTACTAAATGTTTCATCAACAGAAGTAATGCACGAGAAGTGTGTTCGAGTCTTAAGAACAGTACTTTCAAGGAAGATAGAGTTTCAGGCCTAGAAGAGGTTTGATATAAGCAACATAGACTCCGGTCTTAGGTTGAAAAGGTGTGCCTTGGCCAGAGGTTTTAATTCGCCATTTAACAAACTAACAAACAAGGCCTAGAAGAGGTTTGATATAAGCAACATAGACTCCGGTCTTAGGTTGAAAAGGTGTGCCTTGGCCAGAGGTTTTAATTCGCCATTTAACAAACTAACAAACAAGGCCTAGAAGAGGTTTGATATAAGCAACATGACTCCGGTATTAGGTTGAAAAGGTGTGCCTTGGCCAGAGGTTTTAATTCGCCATTTAACAAACTAACAAACAAGGCCTAGAAGAGGTTTGATATAAGCAACATAGACTCCGGTCTTAGGTTGAAAAAGTGTGCCTTGGCCAGAGGTTTTAATTCGCCATTTAACAAACTAACAAACAACACTAGAGGTAAAAACTCTTTTTTTTATCTCAAGGTTGGGTGATTTTTTGAATAACCCTTATTCATATTTTCTTATTCCTCTGTCGTTCGTATCGAACATATTTATATATGAAGTTTTGTTTCGTCTATAAACTTGACTGTGTTGTATAACTCGTACAGATGCTCGTAGAGTTTTTCATCCACTGTTATTTCTCTGAGTCAGTGTATTGCCTTAGTGTTTCATAGTCCGGGCATTCCTGAAGAAAACATTTCCTATTGTTGTTATTTTGATTGTCTCTCTTTTCTGAAAAGATTACCAAAAGTTACATAAAAATAAGATTACGAAAAGTTACATAAAAATCTAACATAATAGTGAATGGCAAGCTGGTTTATATAGGGCACTTTCGTAAATTACGGGACCAATTAAGTCTGACGAAAGCTGACGTCAACAATAATCTTTTCTATATAACAATTAAATTGTATGAATTTGATTTTTTCCTTCTAAAAATGTGAATGAACATGCATGTACTGATTAAATTTTCCTTTTTGCAATTTTTTTATATTTTAATATTCTCTGACGCAATTAAGCCTGAATTCAGTGATCCCTGATATTTTCTGACATTGTTAAGCCTGATTTCAGATGTCTCTGAATTTTTGACAATTGTTTACAAGAAGGGCTTGATAGTTGAAGACAAGAGGGGCTTGACAGTTGTTGACAAAAGGGGCTTGATATTTGTTGACAAGAGGTACTTGACAATTGTTGACACGAGGGGCTTGACAATTGTTGACAAGAGGGGCTTGATAGTTGTTGACAAAAAGGGCTTAACAGCGGTTGAAGAAAGGGGCTTGGCAATTGTTAGCAAGAGGGGCGTGACAGTTGTTGGCAAGAGGAGCTTGATAGTTGTTGAGAAGAGGTGCTTGATAGTTGCTTACAAGAAACTTGCCAATTATTAACAATAGGGGATTGACAGTTGTTGAAAAGAGGGGCTTGACAGTTGTTGGCAAGAGGGGCTTGACAATTGTTGACAAGAGGGGCTTGATAGTTGTTGACAAGAGGGGAAAAGATTAACTTATCTATCTATCCATCCATCCATCCATCCATTCATCCGTCCATCCATCCATCCGTCCGTCCGTCCGTCTGTCCGTCTGTCTATCTGTCTGTCTGTCTGTCTGTCTGTCTGTCTGTCTGTCTGTCTGTCTATCTGTCTATCTGTCTATCTGTCTATCTTTCTATCTATCTATCTATCTATCTATCTATCTATCTATCTATCTATCTATCTATCTATCTATCTATCTATCTATCTATCTATCTATCTATCTATCTATCTATCTATCTATCTATCTATCTATCTATCTATCTATCTATCTATCTATCTATCTATCTATCTATCTATCTATCTATCTATCTATCTATCTATCTATCTATCTATCTATCTATCTATCTATCTATCTATCTATCTATCTATCTATCTATCTATCTATCTATCTATCTATCTATCTATCTATCTATCTATCTATCTATCTATCTATCTATCTATCTATCTATCTATCTATCTATCTATCTATATATCTATCTATCTATCTATCTATCTATCTATCTATCTATCTATCTATCTATCTATCTATCTATCTATCTATCTATCTATCTATCTATCTATCTATCTATCTATCTATCTATCTATCTATCTATCTATCTATCTATCTATCTATCTATCTATCTATCTATCTATCTATCTATCTATCTATCTATCTATCTATCTATCTATCTATCTATCTATCTATCTATCTATCTATCTATCTATCTATCTATCTATCTATCTATCTATCTATCTATCTATCTATCTATCTATCTATCTATTGTTATTTCTTTCTTTATGGTGTAAGGCGTCGCAGGAGTGAATGACGATCGGTTTTCGTGTTATGACACGTTTGGTCACTTATTTTTCAGGTACATTGTGACACTTTAGAATGTTGTTAGCTCCTTTAATCCACCTTCTTCTTGGTCTTCCTCCGCCTCTTGCTGTTTATATACTCATGTTGTATGCACTTGTTGCTGGTTAATAGGGATTCATTCTCACTAAATGGCCGAACCATTTCAGTCTCTGTTTTTTAAAATATATTTGACCACTGATATTGTTTAAATAGTTCTTGTAATCTCTTCATTTATCACATGATCTCTTCTTGTTCTGTTTACTGCTTTTCATAGACATCTCCTTTCACACGCATCAAGCTTTCTCTCTTGTTCTTCTGTTTGTGCCCATGTCTGACATTGATAGCACAATATTGGTATGAGGATTGAATTTATGATTTGCTTTTTAGTTTTCATCCAGATAGATTTGTTTCAAAATGTGTGTAAGTTTTCTTAATTTACGAAGTTGTCTTTTTGTTTATGAAGTCGGCTTTTTGTTTATGAAGTCGGCTTTTTGTTTATGAAGTCGGCTTTTTGAATACGTCTCTCTGTCAATTATCTCGTCGTCTGTAGAAAATTTCCAATTGCTCATAGGAAATGGTTAACATGTCTTCCACAAGAGTACATTCGTTGTAGGAATCTTAGGTATGTCGTTTGTCAATGAACAATATGAGTCAATCTCACACAGTGTCCTTAAATACGCATCAAAGAAGTGGAAAAGGGAACATGACTTAATCTGCCCGTCTTTTTCTCTATCTAACTGTCTCTCTCTCTCTCTCTCTCTCTCTCTCTCTATATATATATATATATATATATATATATATATATATATATATATATATATATATATATATATATATATATATATATTTATAGACGGACGGACAGGACGAAAGATAGACATACATATATAAATATAATGTTGTACATCTCATCTGGTTAAACACATGATATTGTGTAATTACGTACAATCGACAATCTGCTCTGTAAAATTGGATGGAGTACATTTGGGAAAACTCGAACACAATGGAGTCAATCCTTCAACTTTTGAAATGGACATTCTATTTAGATTACAACTTCGTTGTCAACCATTTCATTGCGCTATAGTGACTTTGTTAACTTCTAGTGCACATTTATGTCTGCTTGTACTTGCTGGTGTATGTTACGTTTGTTTGTGAGAATGTGTGTGCGTGTATGTGTTGGTGGTAGCTGTTTGTGCCAGTGTGTGTGTGTTTGGTCGGTAGCTGTTTGTGCTGCTGCTTTATTTACTGAACATTTATTAATTACCCTTTCACTGCGGTATGTTGTTTCTGTTTTCTGTATCATCCACCAGCCATTACTGTTATCATAGAAAACTACGTGGAAATCACAGAATGCCACTAAACAAATATTTACTTAGCAAACGCACTCAGCGGCGACGATGGCCTTTCCCTGTCAAAATATGATAAAATATTCATGAATATTGTCTGGTTCCAGTACGTCGGCACGAGATGGAATTTCTTGTTTGTTTTGACATTATATCTACATTCAATACAAAAAATTGAAAAAGTCTTCAACTACAAGCAGTCGATTGGTTACACACGTATTATGAGTTGGTGAAATAAACATAAACAGTGTCGTATTCTGGTGATGATTGACAGATAGTCAGTCTAGCTCACTACTACGCAGTCTTTCCGTATAATCACGTCCCACTTTCATCGCGAAACCATGATAAAACTTATACAGAATTGAGCAATTATAGTTATTAGACTGGAGAAAAAAAAATGAACTAAATTGTGTATATTATCACTTACAGAGTAAAACAAAATGTAAACAATGTACATACCAAATCCCATCTTCAACCTAGTATTGTTCACAAACTGAACACAGACTCCATTTAATTTGCAGCGTAAAAATTAGGAATAACAATTGAACGATTAGTTACTGATGTCATCAACTTGTGTTCCCGAAAGCACCAGAACAATATTCAACAGAATTTACCAAACACTGATTAGCTATACCAGATGTGTGGCCTCGGCTGTGTTGTGACCATATCTGTTCAGGATGTCCTTGACGTTTTCTATTCATCTTTTCCATGGTCTTCCTCTGGCTTTGTACCCTGATCTCATTTGGTTATATGCTTGCACGGGCAACTTTTGCGTGATGCATTCTCATAATGTGGCCAAACCACTTGATCTGTTCTCTCTCTATGTAATATGTACAAGGTATTATACCTATTCTTTCCCTGATATATTCATTTCGTAATCTATCAAGCCTGGTGACCCCGGCGGCTTTCCTCAAGAATTTCATCTCACATGTCACTATCTTTCTGTAATGTGAAGATGAGAGAGACCAGGTTTGGCACTGATAACATAGTGTTGGTAGGAATATACTGTAGATCATTTGTCTCTTAACTTCGATCTCGATCTTGGGGTGAAGAAGTAGTGGTGACAGTTGATATGTTACTGCATTTGCCCTTTCACATCTCATCTCTATCTCTCTATCGAGGCTTCCATTTTCTGTAAAAATACAACCGAGATATGTGAACTCTGTTACTTGTTTTACTCCTATATTGTCTATCTGTAATAGCATACAACAAGAAATAGCATACAACATGAAATAGCATACAACATTAAAATGGAAACAGCAAGCGGCAGGAGAAGACCAGATAGATTGAAGGAATCGCCATCGTTCAGAGACGTCACAATATTACTGCATAACAAGAGATCTTCTTCTTCTTCTTCTTCTTCGGCGATCATTACAAGAGATCAAACGTGAGATAGTCCGAAAATCGATAGTCATTCAATTACACGACGCCGTACAGCAAAAGCGGAGAAAAGACAATACACAATAGATTGAACAAAAATCATATAAAGCAAACTAAAATTAATGCAATAAAATAACTGTTGCTTATATATATATATATACGAAAGACCCGTATGGAGACGTCACAAGAGTCCTGTCATAGTCATGTCTAGAAAACCATGCCGGTTGGCGGTGATCACTTCACTCAATGCGGTTGTAAATTTAAACGTGTGTTCGAACATTATTAGGGTGACCACTGTCCCAGATTGATTAGGGCAGTGCAGATTGTATATGCTTTGTCCCATTGTCCCTAAAATATTACCAGAACACAAAAATATCCCAGGTTTTTAAATTGGAAGATTTCTGATTATAAAAAATGTTTTATTTAATTTGTGGAAGAAAAATCCCACCACTGGCAAGTGTACATCCGGACCGTTCAGAAAGGAATGACAAACTACTGAACGTAGCCTATTCATACTGACTAGACAATCACTAAAGTCAAAAAAATTCTGGGTTCATGGCTACGTACTGAATAGGATACGCTACTATTAATTATTATAACATAAATGCAAATTGCATATGCAAATTCCACGACCCCTTAATTGTTAAGGACAAGATGGAGTTTAAAATTGTGAAACGTTCTCATGAATTATTGTTTATAATTTATTATCAATTGCTATTTAATTTCTTCAGGATTTCCGAATAAAATAAGATAACAGAAATATATTTCGTGGACTTATTTTGAGCCAATATTTGTATCGTTAATCGGTGTCTCTGTTTTTATTTCCAAATCAGTTCACCCTATACACTATGGCAGGGGTGGGCAAACTACGGCCCGCGGGCCGCATGCGGCCCCCCCCCTTGGATATTTTTCGGCCCTCAAACACATTTTTTAAATACACGAACATTGTTAAAATATTTGCAAGACCTTTTATCCATATTAGAAAATATACTGTTATAGTGTAAGTCTGTTAGAAATGTAATTTATTTCAGAAGTTATCTACATTATGTAAAACTACCTTTCTTTACAATAAAAATATTTAATTGATTACTTACCGAGAATTTTAAACAAAAACATACATAATATTATATGCGGCCCTCCAATAGCTTTACAATTTTCAATGCGGCCCTCTGCACAAAAAGTTTGCCCATCCCTGCACTATGGGAATTATTGAAATTCCATAAGCGACCGGGCTTCAATAAAGACATGCGTGTACAAAGTAAACATAACCTGAAAAACCGGTTTAACTTATTCCGTGTGTTTCGTTGCTAGGCCTTCGCTTCTTTTGGCATTTGATTCCAAGTACATAAATAGTGGCCAAAGAAATCACGACAATAATCAGACATGCAACCAATGAAGGATTGTTTACTTTCTATACAGAAGTCTTTACTTCCTAAGGTCTGGGATCATCGTGGAAATTACAAGCAAAAATATATGCCGTGTCGTCAGTACTATTATCAAAACATCTGGTGAAAGGTACTGAACCATGATTCGTTCATTTTTGTACGCAATGACGTCTGTTCCAGTGACTCTTAACCCAGGATTTTAATTTCCCTACTTGATATGCACAGTTGCTAATGATATTGCCACGTACATGAACGATATCGTTCGTATCCGCTATGATGGATGAGACACCTCAGCGCTTGTTTAATTCATACTCTGGTCTTACAAGATGTGATCTTAGTGTTAACACGTGAATCTTAGTGTCAACATGTGAATCTTATCATAGAGCGCTAACCACAAGGGATGTTTTGTGTTTTCTGTTCAAATCTACTAGAACTTAGGAAAGCGTAAGAAAAAGGGTGCAACGTTAATGAATGTAAAAACAGCGAAAAGTTAACACGAGAGGCGATGAAGATTTACAAATCACTAAAAACACACCTACTCGACGTTTTGAACAAAATGTTTTTATCAAAAAGAAAACCCAAAGTACATGGCCATAGATACGATTTTTACAAATTAAGTATTAAGGATTTTTTAGGAGGGAGAGGGGAGGAGGAAGAGAAGCGGGAGGTTTCTTAAAAATATGAATAAAAGATGAATAATAAAAGAGTCAATATTTTTGAAGATTTTTGTGGGGCAGAACAGCAAACCAGTATGTCTGCTCTTTTCTGTACTAGTTTCTTAATCTTGAATATCGTATTTTCTTTTCCCAAGAATGTAGAGGTTGAACCCTACAATCCCCCAGGTAGCCCATAGCTACTAGTTTGACAAGTCAGTAGGGTTTGACAAGTAGTCAACGGTTAGAGAGTAACAATTCCAAGGAACACAACACTTTAACAACTAATAAAAACGGATAAATACAGAGAGGAAATACAATAGAAAGTTATAAAAAAATACTATAGGAAACGGAGAAGAGAAATAATGAAAATGAGATAGAATAGTTTGGTTCATGGTTACTACACAGTAAAGGAATGGAAAGTGTTGAGTGCGTGAAGTACCAAAGTGACAGATGTGAAGATTTGCAATGCATATGGAACACGATTATAAAAGAAGCATGATTTGACTACAATCATTGATATTGCGGACATACAGAAGGTTTGTGTCGCTGAGTGATACACAGAAGAAGTCACAGATCTGCTATTATAACATGCCCATGTTTGCAGATCAGTCGGCGAACATCTCAGTCCTTATGATTCTCCTCCATGATTTCTCCATCATGTTGCCTGACCCCGCCTCATAAAAGCTGCCTTTCCCACCCGCTCCTTGTGCTTTTCGCAGGGACAGGAATTTGCGTGGTATCCTGGTGCGCTTTCACCTTCGTCCTGTTGGACCTTCCCTAGCACATTCTCCTGCCATCGCCATTGCCTTACGTGCTCGTATGTCTTCCTTACCTCATCTATCCAGTTCCTTTGTCGTTATTTCACACCAAGCACTATTTTCTTTGTGTTTCCCTCAACGTTGTGTACTATTACTTGCAAACGATGCAACTTGTTCTACATAGATGAAACGGATAGACTTTTAGCTACCAGATTCACGGAACGCTTGTCTGACATCTCCAACCATAACTCCACTCCGTTAGCTCTTCAATTTAATAGTCAGTCTCACCGGTGCACATGACATTAAGGTTTCCTGCAATTCCGGTGATCGCCAACGTTTCTCCTTAGAGAATAGAATGATTCTCAATCTAGGCTCTCTTATGCCCAATGGCATCAATGAGAAGCTATACTTTCGCTAACCTCTTGTTGCCTTTCGCCCACCTGTTCTGCATCCTCTCTGTGCGTCTCCCTACCCTCTTACTACACTTCACATTTCTTCTCCATCATTCACCTATTCGTCCCTATTCCGTATACAGCTGGCCCTATTGCAGCGGTTCGGCTTGGGCTGACTTGTCACTTGGAGTGAGTACGACGGTGGGTGGTAACACATTGATGGTCGGTGCTAACCAGGGTGTGGGTTTGTCACAGTCTTGCGCGTCTTGGATTGGTTCATCTATATCACATTTCATAATTCTTCTACATTCTCTTCCACGTCTCCCATATCTCATCTCCTTAGAAACTCTGTTCTACCTCTTCTGATTTACCTTACCATCTAATGATTTACATCGATCATCATCCATGCTACTTTCAGTGACGGCGAGCGCCATTTCCTGCTGCACTATCAACCTTAAGTATTTTATTGCCCTGGGTATATATCGGCTGGAGGTCTTTGGCCCCGGTGGGTTGCCTACCACGACAGCGAGCTATGCTATAGGTTTTATATAGCCGACTGTGATTTACACTATCAAAACTAGTGACCATGCCATGGATGCAGCGTATACAGACGGTCTGCGATACACGACTGAAAGACTAGTCTCGGGGCAGGGGTACCACTCAGGTCTTTCATAGGCGTCAACGTGCAGTACGACTGCCTGCTAATAGGTTGCGCGGGACGGCTGATCTCACATAAACATGAACCTTGGTTCATCGGACATTTTCCTCCCTACAGTACAACACCCGCACTAAGGGATTGTGTGGTAGTTTGAGGTTATGTCCTTTGTTTGTTTGTTTGTTTGGTGATGGTTTCGCCTCATTTGGTCAAATCCCGCTTCTTTCAACCTTGGACTGGTGTCCATTTTGGTTACATCAGGGCGTTTGGGGGTCTATGTTGTTTGTGGCTTGACTGCCTGGTGCTAGAACTTGGCTATCCTGCTGGGTTGGCCACTGTGTCTTCTAGCATCAGTCCTTAAAAGGACTGAGGTGTGGCTATGCCTTACTCCAGTGATAGTTGTGAGATGTAATGCGTAGTCTGGCGTGGTAGCACTTAGAAGGGTATTTTGTGATCTGTTGTTCGGTGTTTATCGGTGCTCCTAATTGTTGTGATGAATCTTCTCTGCGATGTTTCTAGTTTCTGTCTGACGGAATGTCTTCTCTCGGTGTCTTGGCTGCTACATGGAGTGCAGGATGGATGCTGTACCTGTGGGTATCTTTTTTTTTAAATTAATTTTTTTTTTAAATTTAGATATTTTTCGTTATGAAATATATATATATATATATATATATATATATATATATATATATATATATATATATATATATATTATTGTTTTTTAATATTATTTTTATTATTTTAATTTATATTATATGTTAAAATTATTATCTACAGAATTATATACACAAATTGAGCATAGAATACCTAATATGAGTTAGAAATCCAGGTAACACAAATGTTTTTTTCATTTGATACATAGTTATACAAAATTTGCTGGCATAGTTTTCTGGTGCATTATTAAATGATAGTATCATAGTATTTCCTACATAGTCATAAATTCACTCATTCATACACATATATTAGTACAGCACGAATCAAAATCCTTCAAAAGCTTCCTTTATTTTAACAACCCATTGAAAGCCTCCTTGCGCTCTTTCACAGGAAAACATGCAGTAACGAATACACACATATTCACCAATTTCATACACATATATTCCCTCATTCATACACATATATTCAATAATTCATACACATATATTCCCTCATTCATACACATATATTCACCCATTCATACACATATTTTCGACGCATACACTATTATTATTTTATTCTGACTTAGAACATTTTCAATCCATAAAGCTACATTCTCATTAATTCATAATAGTTTCTCACTCACACATACTCATACACTCACTCACTCACACATACTCATACTCTCACTCACACATACTCATACTCTCACTCACACATACTCATACTCTCACTCACACATACTCATACTATCACTCACACATACTCATACTATCACTCACACATACTCATAATCTCACTCACACATACTCATACTCTCACTCACACATACTCCTACTCTCACTCACACATACTCATACTCTCACTCACACATACTCATACTATCACTCACACATACTCATACTCTCACTCACACATACTCATACTCTCACACATACTCATACTCTCACTCACACATACTCATACTCTCACACATACTCATACTCTCACTCACACATACTCATACTCTCAAACATTCTCATACTCTCACTCACACATACTCATACTCTCACTCATACTCATACTCTCACTCACTCACACATACTCATACTCTCACACATACTCATACTCTAACTCACACATACTCATACTCTCACTCACACATACTCATACTCTCACTCACACATACTCATACTCTCACTCACACATACTCATACTCTCACACATACTCATACTCTCACTCATACTCATACTCTCACTCACACATACTCATACTCTCACACATACTCATACTCTCACTCACACATACTCATACTCTCACACACACATACTCATACTCTCACTCACACATACTCATACTCTCACACATACTCATACTCTCACTCACACATACTCATACTCTCACTCACACATACGCATACTCTCACTCACACATACTCATACTCTCACTCACTCACACATACTCATACCCTCACACATACTCATACTCTCACACATACTCATACTCTCACTCACACATACTCATACTCTCACACATACTCATACCCTCACACATACTCATACTCTCACTCACACATACTCATACTCTCACTCACACATACTCATACTCTCACTCACACATACTCATACTCTCACTCACACATACTCATTCTCTCACTCACACATACTCATACTCTCACACATACTCATACTTTCACTCACACATACTCATACTCTCACATACTCATGCTCTCACTCACACATACTCATACACTCATACACACTCATACACTCACACATACTCATACTCTCACTCACACATATTCATACTCTCACTCACACATACTCATAATCTCACTCACACATACTCATACTCTCACACATACTCATACTCTCACTCACACATACTCATACTCTCACTCACACATACTCATACTCTTACTCACACATAATTATACTCTCACTCACACATACTCATACTCTCACTCACACATACTCATACTCTCACTCACACATACTCATACTCTCACTCACACATACTCATACTCTCACACATACTCATACTCTCACACATACTCATACTCTCACTCACACATACTCATACTCTCACTCACACATAATCATACTCTCACTCACACATACTCTCACTCACACATACTCATACTCTCACACATACTCATACTCTCACTCACACATACTCATACACTCACACATATTCATACTCTCACTCACACATACTCATACTCTCACACATACTCATACTCTCACACATACTCATACTCTCACTCACACATACTCATACTCTCACTCACACATAATCATACTCTCACTCACACATACTCTCACTCACACATACTCATACTCTCACACATACACATACTCTCACTCACACATACTCATACACTCACAAATACTCATACTCTCACACATACTCATACTCTCACTCACACATACTCATACTCTCACTCACACATACTCATACTCTCACTCACACATACTCATACTATCACTCACACATACTCATACTCTCACTCACACATAATCATACTCTCACTCACACATAATCATACTCTCACTCACACATACTCATACTCTCACTCACACATACTCATACTCTCACTCACACATACTCATACTCTCACTCACACATACTCATACTCTCACACATACTCATACTCTCACTCACACATACTCATACTCTCACTAACACATACTCATACTCTCACTCACACATACTCATACTCTCACTCACACATACTCATACTCTCACACATACTCATACTTTCACTCACACATACTCATACTCTCACATACTCATGCTCTCACTCACACATACTCATACACTCATACATACTCATACACTCACACATACTCATACTCTCACTCACACATATTCATACTCTCACTCACACATACTCATAATCTCACTCACACATACTCATACTCTCACACATACTCATACTCTCACTCACACATACTCATACTCTCACTCACACATACTCATACTCTCACTCACACATACTCATACTCTCACTCACACATACTCATACTCTCACACATACTCATACTCTCACACATACTCATACTCTCACTCACACATACTCATACTCTCACTCACACATAATCATACTCTCACTCACACATACTCTCACTCACACATACTCATACTCTCACACATACACATACTCTCACTCACACATACTCATACACTCACACATACTCATACTCTCACACATTCTCATACTCTCACTCACACATACTCATACTCATACTCTCACTCACACATACTCATACTCTCACTCACACATACTCATACTCTCACTCACACATACTCATACTCTCACTCATACTCATACTCTCACTCACACATAATCATACTCTCACTCGTACTGTTATATACCTGTTCCTATTCTAACACATTCAAATCTTCTAGTCATTACACTTATTCCTGACCGTATACATATTGATATTCTGAAATTGGATTCTCTTTCAGTAAGTGTCATTCAATATTCACTCCTATACTAATACAAATTTAAATAATATAATACTCAATATAATATTTCACAGAATTCAAATACAATACAGGTAAATTTATTTATTTACAAAAAGTGTATTCTATTTCTGACTTGTGACTTGGTGTGTGTGGGGTTAATATGTGTATCATGAAGTATGTACTATTATGTGTTTGTGGACTGAAACCCAGCACTACCGCAGAGGTGTCTCGTAAGGGGTGGGAAGCATGTATGTGTGTGATATTTTTGGTTCTAGTGGGCACAAATTACTCTGCACAAATGGAAGGCTGTCTCTTTTGAGGAGGGAAGTATTTTTTTGTAGGCCTTCTCCGGTTCACTGCTACGGTTTCTGACTGCATCTTTCCTACTACGTCTCTCCTTCTCTCGATACACTTTCTCTATGATACACAGCTTTATTTCTTGATACATTCTATGTTTGTCTACCTTCCTTTCCGTTCTTCGATGCTTAGTCAAGTCATAGTTGATTTGTTATCGCAACATCTGCGCTCTTCGACTCCATCTCATCCCCTTTCGGGTTGCTGTGGAAACCCCCCCCCCCCCCAATTTGCACTTATTTGCCACCCTGTCTTTTGGGTCTATCTCCTGATCAACTTTTATTGCTTTTCCTGCACGAGGCGATATTACTTTTATGTCTCGCCTTTATCTACGCTCAATCCTCCCGGAAACAGCGTCCTTGAGTTGTAGAATTGAATGTAGAAAAGGGCAATGTTATTGCTATTGGTCACTATTTAACTAATTATTACAAGTCTACATTTGTCTTTCACTGCAGGCCTCCTGCATATCACACAGCTAAGTACATTTTTGATTTATTTTGATTGTCGTTTCATCTTATTATTTTATCATTTTCACTGCATCCGCTCTTTTACTTTTCCCATTTGCTTTGCCCTCCTTATATAACCACTTTTGTCTTCCTCTCATACCTTTTCCTTGTCATGCTGGTTAAATTGTGTTTCTCCTCCTCGCTTTTCTCCTAATTTTCTTCCTACCAACCCCATATATATATTTTGAGAGCGGAGATTTGGTCATTAATATTTGTTGACAACGAAGAGTTTTTCAATGACATTTGTTGACAGCGGAGAATTAGTCACTGACATTTGTTGACAACGAAGAGTTAGTCACTGACATTTGTTGACAACGAAGAGTTTTTCAATGACATTTGTTGACAGCGGAGTTGGTCAATGACATTTATTGACAGCGGAGAGTTGGTCAAAAATTGGCAAGAAATATTTGTCGTAATTTATGTACGAAACCCTGAGTAGTTTCCCTAATTGAAGATCAATAAATATAAGCTCTGAACCTGCTGTAAGCTTGTTTAAAACGTTAAACAACACCTCCAGTACTCAATAGGAAAGCCGAATCTACGGCCATGACATGACAGGAGTAAGATCAAGTAAAAGAAAGACAAGATTGAGAAACATATTTTAATAACAAATTGCAGAAATGTAATAAAGAAGCAGAACTTTCTACATACCAGAAATTCGCCCGAATGACGAGCAAACACAAGACCTGAAAAGAATAATATTAATTTTGGATTAGAACAACTAAGATTGTACATTTGAACCAAGTTGGCAAATATATGAACTGAATAATTATTGCTAGAAAAATATTTCCTCACATCTTTTTTTGTGTGTTCACATTTTCCCAATTAAGTTGTCCAGGTCTCTGTGGTGTCATCCATAATCCAGTTATGAAGAGGAGGATATTTCTGTTGGGATTCCTCCTGTGAATTTTCTTGATGAACAATGAAATATTCATTGCTGCAATTCAGAGCTCGTAAACGCCGAGGTGTTGGTGGTGTTTTTAAATTATTCAAGACTTGAAGTTTCCCGAGTCATAATTACTTGCATTGGATGAATGATGTCACACAATGGCGGTGACACTTCGGAATGCAATTTTACAACGGATACCAACGTTTTATAAGTAAATACATACTAGAGCTTGTTTTATTTGTAGACACATACTAGAGCTTGTTTGGAATAAGAGGCTGGTTGAACAGTTGTTTGGTTATGTGGTAGAGTATCTTGCTGTTGTGTTTTGATCCTGATTCAGCTTCTAATACTAAATTGTTTAAATAAATATGTCTGTCCTTTCTAGTGCTTGTTCTAACTTCAACAATCATGGTAGGTTAAAATGCTTTTGTTTGTTTCCCTTTCTGGTTATGGCACATGATATGTTGTCAATATGACCTTCTTGATAATGAGAAAATGGATACCATCTCACTGTGGAATTGTAGGAAATGAGAAAGCTATGATTGTGCACACTATGACACATAAAGGTGCACATACTGGCCTTCTGATACACATATGAATGTTAAACTCTATGGTACAAAACACAAAATTGAAAATGCTGACCAATTTGTACAAGATACAACCCTGCAGATATAGACATATTAGCCAACAATTTATACAAGAAATAACACTGCAGATATAGACATTATTAGCCAGCAATTTATACAAGAAATAACACTGCAGATATAGACATTATTAGCCAGCAATTTATACAAGAAATAACACTGCAGATATAGACATTTTTAGCCAACAATTTATACAAGAAATAACACTGCAGATATAGACATTATTAGCCAGCAATTAATACAAGAAATAACACTGCAGATATAGACATTATTAGCCAACAATTTATACAAGAAACAACACTGCAGGTATAGACATTTTTAGCCAACAATTTATACAAGAAACAACACTGCAGATATAGACATTTTTAGCCAACAATTTATACAAGAAACAACACTGCAGATATAGACATTTTTAGCCAACAATTTATACAAGAAACAACACTGCAGGTATAAATAGACATTACTGACGAGCGAAATAAGAATAAGAAGCTAAATTGGAAAACAACTTTCTAACATGACTCGTTTAACTTGTCCCGTGGTTTTGATTGGTCACATTGTGTATAGTTTATGTCGATAGAAAATGAAATTACATGAAAAATCAAATGAATCATTCTAGCTTGAATGATTTTTCCAATTGGCCATGTGTCTAATATGGAAGAGTATCATGTCCGGCAAGCAACACGCGGGCGATTTATGTCAAGACCTTGTAGAATAGTCGATTACTTTTCTACTAGAAGAATTTACATCATATAATCGCGGCTTATCAGCAAATAAGACACAACAGCAAGAGATAAAACAAAGAAGAATCA